>VIEB01001480.1:0-56787 GCA_006547085.1 Malus baccata | reverse complement strand
AGCATGGACGGTTCACACTGCAATATGATCCTTCTTCACAGTAACCAACGGAATTCAGAAGCCGACAAATCGCGCTGGCTAAAATAAATAAATAAATATAAAAAAGATAAATATACAAAATAAAAGAAAAAAATAATAAAAACATGAGAGAAGGATAGAGTGTCTTGAAAAGTGGAACGACCTCCTCTATCGGTTGACGTGTTTCTGCATTCCCGGATGGACTCGAATCCCCAGCCCTCAGGTTCCAATCCCTAATTTTTCATGAATTTTGCAGCTAATCGGTTTAATTTCTTGTTATTCTTATTGAATTCCACGGTTTAATTTCTGGGTTGAGCAAAAATTGGATTTTTTTTTTGCTTTTTTGTATGATTGATAGTTTGGTATGGAGGGTTTTGGGAGTTTTGATTGGTTGTTTGGAATATTGGTGTTTTGGGGTTTTTGATTGTTGATTAGGGATTTGTAATTTCTGGGTTTGGAAATTGTTTTTGAGGTTAGGGTATGTTTGTTTCCCGAGAAAAATTGTGAGGAAAATGGAAGGGGTTCTAGTTTGGGATAATCTGTTGTTCATGTTTTATCGCTCTGTGTAATTGACTGAAAATTACTCCCCTGCTTTGCTCGTTGGGTTAGTGTTAAGGGTTTTAATTGTGGTAGTGAATTAATTTTCCGACGTAGCGATTATATTGACAAAGTGATGATTGATTACTGGAATTTTGCTGTTATCAATGATGGTTTAGCTATTGAAATGATTGATATCATGGTTGATTTGTTAAACAGAGTACTAGATTGTATCCAAGCATAAAATTATGTAGCTTTGCTTGTGCATAACTATCTTTCTCGCTAAAGCTATCGTTAAAAGTTGTGTTCATCAAGTATCCAAAACTCGTGGACTGTCTTTCATGTTAGGTGGTAACCCCTTGACTCATTGTCTCCTTGCTGCGTATAACCACACAGTTAAATGTAGCGCTTATTCCGTTGTGGCACTCACTTCTTTGTACCAATTGTGTTCTAAAATTTCAATATATTCGTTCATGGCACATACCCTATTCATCGGCAATGAGTTGTGATTTTAATTTATGGGATATCAAGATTCTGATGAAAACTAGGATGATTTCTTTTATTTTTGCTATAAAATTGTTTGGCTTTTATCAGACATTTGTTTGTGTAACTTCAACTTTTACTAACTTGGCAGATTGTGGTTAAGTTCATGTGGTGGTCATGGTATTGTTTTTTTCTTTGGAAATTGAGTTACATTGTGTTCATTTTTGCAGCTAATGGTCCTCCCCCAAAACCGTGGGAGAGAACAGGTTCCTCATCTGGTCCTGCACCTTTTAAACCCCCATCAGCTGGAAGCACGAGTGATGTAGTTGAGGCGTCGGGAACTGCTAAACCTGGAGAAATTGTTCCAAGTTCTGATAGAAATACCGCTGCTAATAGAAATGCTCTGGCTAGGCCGGTTCCCTCAAGGCCTTGGGAGCAGAACTATGGAAGCAGCACCAACTATGGAGGTTACTGAAACATGATCTTCTCCATCCCCTTATTTTGGCTTTCCAAATTACTTTGTTGGCTTTCTAACATTAATTTCTGTTTTACCCATTCCAGGATATGGTTCCACTATGAACTATAACTCAGGTTACGGTTCTGGAATATCTGGAACGTCTGGAATGTATGGTTCATATGGTGGAAGTGGAGGATTATACGGTGGGGGGATGTATGGCAACAACAGCATGTATAGGGGAGGGTATGGTGGTGGTGGTGGGCTTTATGGTTCTTCTGGAATGTATGGAGGTGGGATGTACAATAGTAGTTTAGGAGCCCCAATGGGTGGTTATGGAATGGGCATGGGTGGTCCTTATGGAGGTCAAGATCCAAATGATCCATATGGTCCTCCTCCATCACATCCTGGGTTTTGGATTTCAGTACTTCGGGTGGTAAGCATTTGCTATTTTTACTTGTTTATAGTTTCCTATTGGTCAGATGAAAAATGCATAAACATGAGTGCATTTATAAATTAGGTAGGCTTAATTAACTATGAAGCTTTCTAAATGGCTAAAGATGCAGCAAAATGAGAAGTCTGTGTATTTCTCATTTATCTTGTTTTGTGGAGCCAGCTCACATGTCATCTACAATTCTCTTTTGGGATGCGAATTGATAGAACAAGAAGAGGATGTAGTTATTTCAGAATTCTGATGACTTCTGCGTGATTACTTATTCAAAATTTTATTATTATTGCAGACGCAAGGTGTGGTTAACTTTTTTGGTCGAATTGCAATTCTCATAGACCAGAACACCCAGGCATTCCATTTGTTCATGTCTGCACTTCTTCAGGTTTTTCATCTGTCATTACATCTCTTTATCTGCCCTCAGTGTGGAATCAACTGTTGTAGTACACATATATTTTAGAGAATTGCATCTTGTTCAATTGCACACGGCACATCCACATATTTTATGGCCTGAACTCTAATGTGTTGTTTACAATACCTTGCCATATTCCTTTAGTACATGATATTAAAAGTCAACTGTAGGATTTCCAGTTTATAAGTTGCCATATTCCTCATATCGTTTGGGTTGAATGGCAGACTAATGACAGATTTGGGACCATTTTAAGACTTAGAGTTTGTTTGTGCATTATGTAACTGTTTGACATTACTTTGATGCAGCTTTTTGATCGTTCTGGATTATTGTACGGAGAGCTAGCTAGATTTGTATTGAGGATACTGGGAGTTAAAACAAAATCCAAGGTTCATCCTCCAGGTCCGAACGGGTTTAACGGACCGCATGGACCCAACGGACCCCATGGACCCTACGGAGGAAACCAGAACTTCATTGAGGGTCCGAGACCTGCTCCTAGTGGTGGTTGGGACAATGTTTGGGAAAATGATGCCGGTAAATGAAGAGAAGTGATATTTTGCCCGCCCGGTGAATCGTGCTTGCAACCAGGAAAACAAGGAGGAAGAAAGGAATATCTTCAACCCCCACTTTAGTGAACAAGAGTGCCAATAGAATCGAATGTAGATGTGGAGTCCTGTATCTTTGCTACTGGTACCAAATAGTTTGTGGGTCAATAGATGAGGCAGTGAAAAAAAAGTGACAAAATAAGATATAAGCATTTTGGACGTCTTGAATTTGAAATGTTTATGTTTAATTATAAGTTGTGATTACATTCTTAACATTAGTTTCATCTGGAAAATTATTATTCAACTAAGGGCATGTTAACTTGTAAGGAATAGAAATTAGAATTATTTGATTCTCTTTGAATTTTAACGATAAGGGCAATATAAATGGTAAAGTGAATAGTATCATTATTGATATTTTAATGTAAAAATATGGTTTTTCGTTAAAGTGAACATTATCGAGAGCTTTTTGTTAAAATTCCCATAAAAAAAAGTACCAAGTTTTCCTCGAAATCCATAATCAAATAACTAGGAATTGGAAATTAAATCAACTAGTAGGGCTGGTTAATCCGATTTTCTTTCCTTCCCATATTTCTAAGCTCTCCAATTTCTTAATTTCCCGTTTACGTTTGTGAATCTTTGCATAAACAAATAACTACAGCACGGTAAACTGTTTACAGTACTAAAACTGGTATTGCATATTATTTGCAGGGGAAAACATGAACAGTTGCATAAACAACTACAGAGCACATAGTCGCACTTGCAAGGTCCAACAAAAAAACTTCCTTGTATGAGTTCCGAGGTACAAGACTTCAACTCGACGAGTAAGATTACTAATCGGTTAGAACCAGAAATTAAAATTGTCTCCGACTAACATGAGTTCTTGTTCTCAGGTATCAATAATTCTTGTGTAATTTCTATACATACAGCTATACATTTCTATGGTTTCCTCATGCAGCTACAGAACTTATGATATTGCGGACAGGGGTCACGGGACAAACCGTTTCATAAATAATTGCAGATCTCTGCCATGCAAGCACCTATGTAGCTCCAGTCATTTAGTTAAAAGCTCAAATTTCCAAGATTTGATTGCTGGCTGGTCTTCTTCAATGAGTAACAAGCGGCAATGACGAATAAGTATGTGCAAGTCCATATTAAGTTCCTGACCTCATTGTATAACTAAGCTCCTTCAACTCGCACAGTGGCTCCTGGCAGGAAGAAAAACAAAGCCGCAGTACAATCTTGAGGATGAATGTGAAAGAATTCAGCATATTCTTCTGGAATCTCTGAAAATGGACAACCAAAGCCTCACAAGATGCTATAGTAGGCCCATCAACTTCTTTAATGCTTCTATTCCACTGCATATACAGAAGTTGTGCAATATCAATACAGACATCAAGCGTTTTAAACAAGTTTTTGTTTAAGGCACTACACATCGTCTTCTGTCTGACAGATTCAGGATCTCTTTAAGAAAATAATTTCAAATGCTACACGGACCTAAGCACAAATCTCAATGTAAAGCAAAGTTACAATCATCCAGAAAAGCGAAGCACTGATACCTTTTTGGAAAAGAGGGTATTAGATCCTCAATTACTCGAACAATTATTGTACCATCATCGTTTTCCTGAGCAAATGTCCGTTTTTCTTCTACCTCTGTCATGAGCACAAAAATGAAGTCTTTATGTTTTCACTTTCTACCACGAAGTGGGGGAATAAGGGTAACAAAAACATAAATCATGTACATTTTATTAGGAATCCTTTTTTTTTTTTGGATACAATCAACTCTTAAGTAGTTATGAAAAAAATTAAATCCTAATGATGGGTTTCATTTTTCTCATTAGGATTTAATTTTCTTTAGTTCACTCTCCATATGACATGAGATAAGGAAAAAAGAATAATAATAGTTGGATACCTTGATAATCTTCTTGAGCTGCACAATTGCCTCTGAGATATAAACAATCATCCCAGTCTAAACCCAATCCTTCTCTCTGTGCAAAATCATCCAACATATGACCAATGACATTATATGCAATCATGCTTGTCTCATCACATACCTCTTGGACGGCAAGGTATTCATTCTTACAAGTAGTTTGCTTATTAAGCGCCCCTTCCGGGTCAAGATGCAGCGAGTTTTCTGTATCCATTCCAGTATTACATTCAGGTTCATGTCTCTCATTGAAATTTCCATCAAACCCTGTTCTGATACCACCGCAGTCTACAGAATCAGCTTGAGTGGAGAGCATATGTTCAAGTCGCTCATTGTTGTGAGATGTAAGGAGGGGATAACTGCAATTAGGGGTAGTATTAGCAGTAGGTGGCTTGCAAAAAGATGGCATTGACTCCCCAGTACTTTCAACTTCACCATACGAATCATTCGAATGAGATCTCTCACTTCCAGATATTCTATCTTCCTCGAGCCAACCCTTGTTGTCGATATTATCGTCGCCGTCGTCATCATCATCATTATCATCACTTTCTTCCATTTCTTCCATATACGCATCAGAGAAATCTACATCCAAGTCATGATCAGGAAACGTATCCCAAATAACCTGCTTTATCTGAGCACTCACATTCAATATGCATTCTACCTCTTCTTCAATTTCATCCTTTAGGATGCGTCTATCCGATTTTATTTGGGAATTCCTATTGATAAAAACAAGGGCTTCTAATAAAGACTTGGGAATGGTATCCATATCACCACACTCGAAAAGAAATTCAGTTAGCATTTTCCTAATTGCTCTCCGCAAACTCCTGTTGGATACTTTAGCATTCGGGTCTAGCAGAATCTTCAAGTTTTTCAGCTCTGGTATTGAAATCTTTGTCTTCACTAACCAAATAGCTCTAGCTATCTCATCCTGCAATATCTTTATTTCTGGTGAGAATTGGTGAAACTCTGTTGCGGTGGAATTATGAAAACCTGGTATTAACTTCATTGATAAGCCTACTACTGCCAAGGCTCTGGCTAATGGCTGCTGCAGTTCATCACCTATGCCAAGTTCTGTGAGCATCTCCTCACTTGTTTCCCTCACTTGATTAATTAGTCTATCTCGATTCCATCCACTTTTTTTAGACCGTAGTTGAGGCAGACTTTGTCGCCCTCTAAGCTTTTTGTTCATCGCAATTAGGGTCTCAAGAGGCATGTCCGGGAGTCTATCCAACAGCTTTCTAGCGGCAGCACGATTAGATTGTGATCTGGAGGATAGAACTGTGATAAAATTATCTCGGAAATATTGTGGGTCATTGAGAAGTTGAGAAAGATATTGAGAAATTTCCACTTTATCATCATCATTATCTTGGCTTCCGAAAACTTTCGGCAAAGATTCCCTGATAACCTTTTTCATCTTCCAACGAGTTTTCTCAAACTTGGCTGAGCCTCCTGTTAGTTTCAAAGCAAAAAGGTAAAGCCCCTTGTTAGTCAAGTCATCAAGGCACGATGACAAGACCCTGGATATATTTGGTGTGTCAAACAGTTGTATATCATCTTGAAATACTCGATTCCCTCCAACTTCACATCCTCCCAAGGCTGCATCAACACAAGACTTTGCAACTTCGTAGAACATCTGACAGACAGATTGAGTAGATTGTAAGCATAATTGAAAAAAGGTAATCAAACAACTTTGGAATAATGCTAGAGGAACACAAGCCAGGTAGAAGAAACACAGAACAAAACTAAGGTTCTGCCTGGTAGTGCATCTTTATGAAGCACTTCCAACCAGCAGATCTTCTGTTGGAATCACAATTTAGAATATATACACACATTGTATATATATTGATACCGAGACCAAGAGAGAGCTGAAGCTTCCATGAGGGATCCCTCAAATAAGTTTATTTGAAGGATATCTTTTAGGGCCCCCTATGTATTGTAGATTAATGATGCGACCATCAATTTTTTAAGTCTTCCCTCAAAGACCAAACTCTGCAAAAAATTTACCCAAATCAGAAGACAAATAACCATTTGATCACAACTAGATGTCTTAATGGTTTACAATTTGTCTTAACTTTTTTCCAAGGAAGATCTATGATTGAAGACTCCAAAACAGGTTATTGGATTATTCAAATACGCTGGGGATTGTGCCCCACAAGGGGTCCCTCAAATAAGCTATTTGAGGGATCCCTAAATGGAAAGGGACTCATGCAGAAGTACAACAACAACAACAACAACAAAGCCTTTTCCCACTAAGTGGGGTCGGCTATATGAATCCTAGAACGTCATTGCGCTCGGTTTTGTGTCATATCCTCCGTTAGATCCAAGTACTCTAAGCCTTTTCTTAGAGTCTCTTCCAAAGTTTTCCTAGGTCTTCCTCTACCCCTTCGGCCCTGAACCTCTGTCCCGTAGTCACATCTTCGAACCGGAGCGTCAGTCGGCCTTCTTTGCACATGTCCAAATCACCAGAACCGATTTTTTCTCATCTTTCCTTCAATTTCGGCTACTCCTACTTTACCTCGGATATCCTCATTCTCAATCTTATCCTTTCTCGTGTGCCCACACATCCCACGAAGCATCCTCATCTCCGCTACACCCATTTTGTGTACCTGTTGATGTTTCACCGCCCAACATTCTGTGCCATACAACATCGCTGGCCTTATTGCCGTCCTATAAAATTTTCCCTTGAGCTTCAGTGGCCTACGACGGTCACACAACACGCCGGATGCACTCTTACACTTCATCCATCCAGCTCGTATTCTATGGTTGAGATCTCCATCTAATTCTCCGTTCTCTTGCAAGATAGATCCTAGGTAGCGAAAACGGTCGCTTTTTGTGATCTTCGCTAGATTGCTCCGGTCATTAGTGTGGATAAGTATATAAATGGATAGAGATAGGAAAGCAAACACAAGATGTACGTGGTTCACCCAGATTGGCTACGTCCACGGAATAGAAGAGTTCTCATTAATTGTGAAGGGTTTACACAAGTACATAGGTTCAAGCTCTCCTTTAGTGAGTACAAGTGAATGATTTAGTACAAATGACATTAGAGTACAAATGACATTAGGAAATATTGTGGGAGAATGATCTCGTAATCACGAAACTTCTAAGTATCGGAGTGTGGTATCATCTTGACTTGCCTTATCTGTCGCATAGGTAGATGTGGCAGCTTCTCTGGAAGTACTCTTCCTCCATCCAGGGGTGGTATCTTTAACTGGTGGAGATGCACAAGGTAATGTATCAATTTCACTTGAAGCTTACTTGTAGTTTCAGGCTTGGTCAAGCGCGATACAAACCATGTAGTAGGAGTCCCCCAAGTCGCCGAGCTAGGGGATCTGCTGAAAGAGGTGACAGACAAGGTAAGCAATCAGAGCTCCGGCTGATTGTTCACCTTCTCCCCATCTTGCAGCAGCATGAAGGATAAAGAGAAGAAAAATGAGAAGAGATGATATGGGATACTTTTGCTTTTGAAGAAGTAACTTTCCACAGGCTAATTCTTGAACTGAGCTGGAGGGTTTTCTGGTTTCCTCCAGAGTATAAGGCCGACTGAAGAATTTGAGGGTCAAAACAAGTCCATCAAATCTAGAGTACGTTCGACCCTGCTGATATGGGATACTTTTGCTTTTGACAGAGTAATGGATGTATCGGCATGTGTGCTGTTACGCTTGTCTCCACATGCTTCCTTGTATCCTTCGCACTTGCCCTATCTGTCCCTCAAGCAGATGCGGTATCTTCCCTGGACACATAAGATGTTGAAGATGAGTACTCGAGAGCAATGCCAGGTAAGTAATCAGGTAAGGGGTTCCAGGCAGTCAGTTCCTGGCTGGGAACTTGATTTCAAGTGCTGACTGATTGCTCTCTTTCTCCTTGTCTTGCAGGTAAAAACAAGGCCAAAGGAAAAGACAGGGAAAAAGCATGATATGGGATACTCTTGCTTTTAACCCTGATGATATGAGATATTCTTGCTCTAGTATAGCTTGTTTGCAGAGGTATTATCGGGGGGAAAGAAAGCTGAATATTTCGAAAGGCTTCGTTGGGAGTGCCCTCTCAGATATGAGGAAGGGTTGAGCATTTTTGCAGGTCTGCCTGTCCGTTGGGGATGGAGGTCGACATATATAGGAGTCTCCCTAACAAAAAGTAGTAATGCTATTCCTTTACCCTGCTTGGTCATAGCACGGTAGTGGGAGCTGCCAGCTTCACATGTTTTAACTCTGTCAGAGCACTTTGAAAAAGTGGTATGTGGTATCTGGCTCTCGAGATTCGGAGAACGATGCTTCTTCGATTTTTGAGAAAGCAATCATGCTGGGGGTCTGGCTCTCGAGATTCGGGGAGCAGTGTCTCTTCGATTTTTGAGAAAGTAATCATGTTGGGAGTCTGGCTCTCGAGATTCGGAGGGCGGTGCCTCTTCGATTTTGGAGTAAGCAATCTTGTTGGGAGTGTTTTCTCGGATGTGAGTAAAGGTTGGGCATGTTTGCTAGTCTACCTTGCCACGAAGCACGGAGGTTGACACACAGGGACTTCAATTATCCAGCAGTGGTACTGTTCCTTTACCCTTGTGGGTAATAATATGTTAGCTAGACCTTCAAAATTTATGTGTCTAAACTTTGTTAGTGCTGTTTCTTTGCTATTCTTTTACCTTTCTTGGTCAGAGCGATGTAGTGGGAGCTGCAAGCTTCACGTGCTCAACTTTGGCAGAGACTTTGGCAAAGTTATCTGTGGTACCCATGAGCTATTGTTGCGTGTGGGAAGTGGGTGATTGAACAGTAAGATTCATATGCTTTCTACTTCACCAGAAGTCTTCGACAGAATGCCCATAATTTCCGCTAAGCTGAGTGTGCGTGTGACAGGTGCTGACAAGGCTAGAAAAGTAGGTGCCTCTTCGATTTCTGAGATCGGCCCTCGTGGTCTCTGAGCAGCCCAGCTTTTGAGAAAGCGAGCGCCTCTTCGATTGATTCGGAGAACGATGCCTCTTCGATTTTTGAGAAAGCAATCATGCTGGGGGTCTGGCTCTCGAGATTCGGGGAGCAGTGTCTCTTCGATTTTTGAGAAAGTAATCATGTTGGGAGTCTGGCTCTCGAGATTCGGAGGGCGGTGCCTCTTCGATTTTGGAGCAATCAGTCTTGTTGGGGGTGTTTTCTCGAATGTGAGTAAAGGTTGGGCATGTTTGCTAGTCTACCTTGCCACGAAGCACGGAGGTTGACACACAGGGACTTCAATTATCCAGCAGTGGTACTGTTCCTTTACCCTTGTGGGTAATAATATGTTAGCTAGACCTTCAAAATTTATGTGTCTAAACTTTGTTAGTGCTGTTTCTTTGCTATTCTTTTACCTTTCTTGGTCAGAGCGATGTAGTGGGAGCTGCAAGCTTCACGTGCTCAACTTTGGCAGAGACTTTGGCAAAGTTATCTGTGGTACCCATGAGCTATTGTTGCGTGTGGGAAGTGGGTGATTGAACAGTAAGATTCATATGCTTTCTACTTCACCAGAAGTCTTCGACAGAATGCCCATAATTTCCGCTAAGCTGAGTGTGCGTGTGACAGGTGCTGACAAGGCTAGAAAAGTAGGTGCCTCTTCGATTTCTGAGATCGGCCCTCGTGGTCTCTGAGCAGCCCAGCTTTTGAGAAAGCGAGCGCCTCTTCGATTGATTCGGAGAACGATGCCTCTTCGATTTTTGAGAAAGCAATCATGCTGGGGGTCTGGCTCTCGAGATTCGGGGAGCAGTGTCTCTTCGATTTTTGAGAAAGTAATCATGTTGGGAGTCTGGCTCTCGAGATTCGGAGGGCGGTGCCTCTTCGATTTTGGAGCAATCAGTCTTGTTGGGGGTGTTTTCTCGAATGTGAGTAAAGGTTGGGCATGTTTGCTAGTCTACCTTGCCACGAAGCACGGAGGTTGACACACAGGGACTTCAATTATCCAGCAGTGGTACTGTTCCTTTACCCTTGTGGGTAATAATATGTTAGCTAGACCTTCAAAATTTATGTGTCTAAACTTTGTTAGTGCTGTTTCTTTGCTATTCTTTTACCTTTCTTGGTCAGAGCGATGTAGTGGGAGCTGCAAGCTTCACGTGCTCAACTTTGGCAGAGACTTTGGCAAAGTTATCTGTGGTACCCATGAGCTATTGTTGCGTGTGGGAAGTGGGTGATTGAACAGTAAGATTCATATGCTTTCTACTTCACCAGAAGTCTTCGACAGAATGCCCATAATTTCCGCTAAGCTGAGTGTGCGTGTGACAGGTGCTGACAAGGCTAGAAAAGTAGGTGCCTCTTCGATTTCTGAGATCGGCCCTCGTGGTCTCTGAGCAGCCCAGCTTTTGAGAAAGCGAGCGCCTCTTCGATTGATTCGGAGAACGATGCCTCTTCGATTTTTGAGAAAGCAATCATGCTGGGGGTCTGGCTCTCGAGATTCGGGGAGCAGTGTCTCTTCGATTTTTGAGAAAGTAATCATGTTGGGAGTCTGGCTCTCGAGATTCGGAGGGCGGTGCCTCTTCGATTTTGGAGCAATCAGTCTTGTTGGGGGTGTTTTCTCGAATGTGAGTAAAGGTTGGGCATGTTTGCTAGTCTACCTTGCCACGAAGCACGGAGGTTGACACACAGGGACTTCAATTATCCAGCAGTGGTACTGTTCCTTTACCCTTGTGGGTAATAATATGTTAGCTAGACCTTCAAAATTTATGTGTCTAAACTTTGTTAGTGCTGTTTCTTTGCTATTCTTTTACCTTTCTTGGTCAGAGCGATGTAGTGGGAGCTGCAAGCTTCACGTGCTCAACTTTGGCAGAGACTTTGGCAAAGTTATCTGTGGTACCCATGAGCTATTGTTGCGTGTGGGAAGTGGGTGATTGAACAGTAAGATTCATATGCTTTCTACTTCACCAGAAGTCTTCGACAGAATGCCCATAATTTCCGCTAAGCTGAGTGTGCGTGTGACAGGTGCTGACAAGGCTAGAAAAGTAGGTGCCTCTTCGATTTCTGAGATCGGCCCTCGTGGTCTCTGAGCAGCCCAGCTTTTGAGAAAGCGAGCGCCTCTTCGATTGATTCGGAGAACGATGCCTCTTCGATTTTTGAGAAAGCAATCATGCTGGGGGTCTGGCTCTCGAGATTCGGGGAGCAGTGTCTCTTCGATTTTTGAGAAAGTAATCATGTTGGGAGTCTGGCTCTCGAGATTCGGAGGGCGGTGCCTCTTCGATTTTGGAGCAATCAGTCTTGTTGGGGGTGTTTTCTCGAATGTGAGTAAAGGTTGGGCATGTTTGCTAGTCTACCTTGCCACGAAGCACGGAGGTTGACACACAGGGACTTCAATTATCCAGCAGTGGTACTGTTCCTTTACCCTTGTGGGTAATAATATGTTAGCTAGACCTTCAAAATTTATGTGTCTAAACTTTGTTAGTGCTGTTTCTTTGCTATTCTTTTACCTTTCTTGGTCAGAGCGATGTAGTGGGAGCTGCAAGCTTCACGTGCTCAACTTTGGCAGAGACTTTGGCAAAGTTATCTGTGGTACCCATGAGCTATTGTTGCGTGTGGGAAGTGGGTGATTGAACAGTAAGATTCATATGCCTTCTCTCCAAAGGTTAAGCTTTGCATTTACTCCTTCCTGAGTTTCATCTATCAACACTATATCGTCTGCGAAAAGCATACACCAAGGAATATCATCTTGAATATGTCCTGTTAACTCATCCATTACCAACGCAAAAAGGTAAGGACTTAAGGATGAGCCTTGATGTAATCCTACAGTTATGGGAAAGCTTTCGGTTTGTCCTTCATGAGTTCTTACGGCAGTCTTTGCTCCTTCATACATATCCTTTATAGCTTGGATATATGCTACTCGTACTCCTTTCTTCTCTAAAATCCTCCAAAGAATGTCTCTTGGGACCCTATCGTACGCTTTCTCCAAATCTATAAAGACCATGTGTAAATCCTTTTTCCCATCTCTATATCTTTCCATCAATCTTCGTAAGAGATAGATTGCCTCCATGGTTGAGCGTCCTGGCATGAACCCGAATTGGTTGTCCGAAACCCGTGTCTCTTGCCTCAATCTATGCTCAATGACTCTCTCCCAGAGCTTCATTGTATGACTCATTAGCTTAATACCCCTATAGTTCATGCAATTTTGTACGTCGCCCTTATTCTTGTAGATAGGCACCAAAGTGCTCGTTCGCCACTCATTTGGCATCTTCTTCGTTTTCAAAATCCTATTGAAAAGGTCAGTGAGCCTTTTTGGAAGAACCGATACTGGTACAAGAAGAATGACGATCATATTAAGCATGCATTTTTGGAAGACTAAAAGGTTAATACTGATGCATATTAAATTCTGTATAACAGCAATAAGCACTTTTATTATGCTGATGGTGCATGTTTACAGCAGCAGGAGGATCTAAAAGTCACTGTCAATCTTTTTGCTTCTGAATAAGAAGCTCCAGCTTTTATAAGAGCAGTTAAAAATAAAGAAGATAAGGCATAAAACCACGCACTCCGACGCAGCAATCCGATTGTCTATGTTGTAATCTACATTACATAAGAAGAACCAATAAGAATGGCACTGCCATTTAATCTTAAAATGTCATGACGAGGCCACACCTCTAGATTCCCGAATTGGTGAAAACACAAATTATTCATATTCCGGGGTTATAATATGCTACTGGACGCTACATCTATGCCTATGAATGCACACATGATATGCACTCTTCTTTCAAACGCAGTAAAAGCACGTATATATCGACAAGAGAAATAAACTCACATCGTCTTCCCTAAGAAACGATTCGGGCAACGCCTTGTTTTCTAAAAACTCAGGATTCTCAAACTTCTTCTGCTCAGCATTGGAAGCAGGAAGCCCCAACAACCACCTGCACAGAAAATTCAAAAATTCAAAAAATCAATCAATCAATAAGCATAACTATTGGTCAATTAAAAAACTTTAAAGAAAAAAAAATTCTGGGCACAGAAGAAAGAGCTTAAATTTATCAATTCGCACACAACCAGGGACCGAATCGAAAGAAAGGAAATTGGTAAATCGGAAAAGTGAAAAGAAAATATAATTTGAATGACCTCCTTTTGAGTTGAATCTGCTTCTCTTGGTGTTTAATTTGTGACCAAATAGAACCGTTATCCGTGTTGTAAATCTCAAAGTCTTCCTCCATCAGCTGCGATTTCGGTTTGATATTTGTTTGAGAGACGGAGAAAATGTATCCGTCTGTACTCTCTGTAGGGTTTTAGAATGCGAGGGGTTCTGAAGGGGGAAGGGTGCGGGAGGAGAAAGTCTTGAGTCCCGCATCGCACGTAACCGTGCGGGCCTTAAGACAAAATCCCCAAGCCCACCGCAACCGGGGTGGGTTGCATGAGTGGTGTGTGATAGGGAAATTTTGTAGGATGTCATAAAACGACAATTAATAAACATAGACTTAATAATTAATAAGCTATAAATTTAATACAAACGATAATTAATAAGTCATAAAACGACAATTAATAAACATAGACTTAATACAAATGACCATTAGTAAACTACATAAACCTAATACAAATTATAATTAACAAACTACATAAACTTAATACAAACGGCAATTTATAAACTTAATACAAACGATAATTAGTAAACTATATAAACTTAATAATGATATCCACCACCTTGACTTGGTGGTGGACTTGGGATATAGCCTTGAGATGAATCATCATCTTGAAAGATACTCTTTGTGGCATGCTTTCGCAAAATTTCTTTTTACTTATCACGTAAGAACTTCTTCCTATATGGAGTGTATTTGTTGAGATCCTCCCCTATCAAATCACATTTGAACCTTTCTTGCTCCCTTTCCCCTTCCTTCATAAAGGCCAAGCGCATTCGGGCCGTTTCTTTCTCCTGATAGCTATAGCTTTTGGCCAATTTTGCAAATCCGGTAGAAATCGTTGCACTAACCGGATCTTGGAACTTCCCTTTTCTTTTTGCTTCCTTTTGCTTATCTCTTCCCAGGGCCTTACAAAAGAAGATGTTGGGGGTCAACGAATCGACACATTCATTGACATCATTTGTCTTTGTGGCTTCACTACCAAATGATTTTCCCCATTGTTGGTCCACATCGGTTCCCCACCTCCGACAATCCTTGAGAACATCCCAAGCATGATGCAACTTAAAAGCTTGATTTTTTTGCGTAGTTCTTGTCTTGTAAATTACCATTGCTTTGTCACCCTATGCAAGAAATACACAAATACAATTAGTTGCAAGATAAGATTATGTACATGACAGATAAAATATCAACAAAGAAACTCACCACTTATACGGCGCTCCTTCCACTAGTCATGTCAACCACGACTTTCTCCAAGCTTCATTTCCATACAGTGCACGCTTTGTTGATAACTTTCCACTGATCGTAAACACCACCAACTTCCCTTCAGCTGGAGTTGGAATTTTCATTGAACTTATCAACAATTTTAGCCCACAAAACCTTTCTATTTTGATTCGTGCCAATGGCATAATAGCAACTCATGTAAAGCATAAAGCAACATCTTCCTCAAATGACCAATTACGACCTCTAATATGATCTTTTGTCATCTTGAAAAATTTGGAAATTAGAAGAAATGATTTTGGAAGATGGTAGAAAGAAAAATTGGAAGAATTGTAGGAGAAAAGTGACTTTTGTGTGGATATTGGAACATGTATTTATAGAGTTTTTGGTTGAATTTTGAGTTAAATATATATATATTTTTTTGTTTTAGCCGTTAGATTTAAATTTGGACTGTTAGATCTTTTTTTTACCATTAGATTTGATTATATTCATTCTCAGCCATTGGATTCAATAAATATATAAATATAAAACTAAAAATTAAATAAATTAAAGTGGACCGTTCGATATCCAAGGTCCATTTGAATTCTGGCCGTTAGATCAGCAAAAAGAGTCGTAGGGCTCGTGTCAAGAGGCGATAGCCCCACGTGGGTGGGCTAGGGAAGCTGAAGCGGGCAAGCGCGTGCGGGCCGTGCACACGTCTGGGCTTGGCGAGTCCAGTTCACTTCCCTTGTTCCACTCTCAAATATGAGCTTCACCACTAATTTTGGGCTAAATCTTGGCCGAAATTTGAGATTTTTTTTTTGGTTCTAACACTTAACCCCATTTTAGCACAAGGGTTGGAATGGAAGGGGGGAATAGAAGGGGAATTTTAAAACTTACTCCAAAGGTTGGAGTTGGTCTTAAGAACTAACCTGGGAGAAAAAAAATGTGGAAGACTTAAGTAGAAAAACTCTAAAATTTAGGGGCAAATATGAAATAAAGCCGAACAAACTAATGTTGTAACTGGAAATGAGGTGCAGAGCAAAGGATCAGTGAGCACAGAAGATCTAGTCAACCATGAAGAACAGCAACCAAAACAACAACAGAGAAGAAGAAAATCACTCCAAGGATGAAGGTTCTATCTCATCCCTCGATTCAACATTCAACCAAACGCTCCGAAATGTTCGAGGGTACCTCTCCCTCTTCCCAACAATTACTCTTTCTTTTCTTTTTTTTTTCGTTTTAAATTTACAGTTTGTTTTCTCATTATTTGTGAATTTTGGTAATGATTTTCCTCAGATTTGAAAACCCATTTGGAAAAGGCTTGTTCTTTTACTACAATTAACTATTGGGAATTCTTAATTCGACTGTCCATTTCACACCCACAAATGATTTCGATTCCTTGCATTTGGGAAAACCCATGATGGAATTGGTCCAGTACGTAAATTATAGATTTTTTTTCTCCCAATTTCTACAATTTGGCCGAGGAACGAATGTGGGTTTTGGTGGTTTCCTTTTGTTATGTAAATCAGCGGAAAGAGTTTAGTGATTTGTGAGATCTTTGTGCTTTGATTGAAGAATCCATTAATGCACATTTCTGTTTGGTTGGTGAGAAAATGGGGACAACAGATGCAATCAGACTATTCGGATTTAGAGTTAATGGGCGATTCGCAGTTTTAATCCCACTTATTGTGCTTTGTTTTCCGTCCGCCTATTGTATAGATAAAACCGTAAATTGATGTCATGTGGCTGAAAATTGGATATAGGAGATTCAGTTTTTTGCTGGATTTGTTTCAATGACTAAGAAGCATCTGTGTCTCAGATTTACTGATTTATGGTAGAATGGTCATGTGTAGGATAATTTGGTTTGTTATATTGAAGTTCGGAAGAACGATTCAGTTCTGCACTAGTACTGACTTTTACTTTCCATCAGCATCATAGTTAGATATTAGTTACATTTGGTACAAGTCCGATTGTGTTTTGTCTTAAAGTTACCTAAATATCTTCTTTTATTTATGTTCTGATTCTATTTTCGATATCTAGGTTGCTCAAAGGGCGTAGCATTCCTGGTAAAGTGTTACTGAGTCGGAGATCAGACCCGCTAGATCAGTCAAACATCCAAGACCCCTCTCCAAATTATGAAGGGAGCTTCTCATACAATGAATCTGAAACAAGCGATCGTATGGCCAACGAACTGGAGGTATATTTTGATATATCTTTTGTGTAATAAATTTCGATATCATAGTATTTGCACTAAATGATTAACTCAGAAGGTAAAAGCTAGGATTTTACTTCTAAAATAGGAAGAAGTGAAGAGATCGATCAAGCCAAACAATAATGAAAATTCAAATAGCCTAAATTCATCCACTTCCGATACTGAGAATACTTCCAAAGAAGCTCAGAAATCCACCACGGGTGCTAGATGTACTGATTCTGCTAGAGTTGCAAAGTTCACAAAGGTTCTCTCAGGGACAACAGTCATACTAGGTATAATGACTTTCTCATCACTCTTTCCCCTGTTATTTTCTCCTGCATATATGGTGATAATATTAATATTATAGCAGCAGGGTGGCCCTTGGACCTGTTAGAATATGCTCTCGATTCTGGTTCTTTACTTTTTTGTATAAGCGTATCATCATGATTAAAGGACAACCTTATCACTTGAAATCTGAATTTTCCATTATTTTCTCTATGATATATCTATCACTCCACAAATTTTGGTTCGTGCTGAGCTGACTGAGCTCTGTATTATTTTAATTCCTCTTTCCTTTTTCTTTTAAAAATTAGTTTTTAATTGTTTGTGTAGAGAAGTTGCGTGAGTTGTCTTGGAGTGGCATACCATCATATATGCGACCGGACATATGGAGGCTTCTTTTGGTAAGCTCGAGGTTTGGATCCTTTTAAGAATTTGAAATTTTTTGGATGCTAATAATTCGTTGATTGGGCATTAGCTTGTACGGATGCTGAAAATATTGAAATATTGCCCATAGAGCATTATGCATGAAAAGTATTCACTTTGTGCGGGCATAGTTGATGTTGAATTTAAAGGATCTACTGCTGGATAGATACCTTTTGGCAGCAATCCTCTTGGTAGTAGCATGTAATGTGTAAATGTCACGACCGGATACTTTGTGTGGCTTGCATATAGTATACTCTGCGCTAACATTGTGATAGGAAGCATTATGGACATTGAGGATGCAAGGTTCTCCTTAAGGTCCACTGTATTGGCTTTTGTAATTGTACAGTTTTGTTCATTACAACCATATCTGCAGCTGGGTCATGGTTGTCAAGTGCACCCTGTGGGTGGCCATTGTTCTACCCATGCTTTGAAATTGATGTTTTATGCATTTTTGATCCTTTTGTGGTTATTTTTCACTTCATATCATCGACTTTTTCTTGTTTATGAATTTTTTGTTGCTTTGTTTTTTATAATTGGAATGGAAGTTTTAAAGAATTTGTTTAAGCTAACATTATGTCTTAGAAAGGGAGTTCATTTTTTATATCCCCTTGTAATAACCAGGGATACCTTTATCTGGTAAGTTGTTACTTGTATGAAATTAAACATGAACTGACAACAGGGATATGCACCACCTAATTCAGATAGAAGGGGGGGAGTTCTGAAAAGGAAGCGCCTCGAGTATCTTGATTGTGTCTCCCAGTACTATGACATTCCGGATTCTGAGCGCTCAGATGATGAGATAAACATGCTTCGCCAGGTGCTTTGATATATACCAAAATGTCCATCTGCTTAGTTCTAAATTTCTAATACATTTTTTGGTGAATTTAACAATAACTTATTGTTATCTTAGATTGCTGTTGATTGCCCAAGAACAGTGCCAGATGTATCATTTTTTCAGCAAGAACAAGTCCAGAAATCCTTGGAGCGGATCCTTTACACATGGTTAAATACTATTCCTGATCCTTTTTGGGTTTTATTAACATCTTATGTGTTCATGTGAGAAAAGGAGAAATGATGGCTTATGGAATATCTTCTTCAACCTATGTTCAGCAGCTCATGAACCCAAATATGTTTGACCTTTCTTTTTTATATTTTTATCTTCAACCTTTGCAATAACTTGTATCTATTGGACCGCTTATGCCTAACAACAAGCGTAAAATACTGATCCCAGATATATGGTTTATCTAGAAAGTTCAGACCAATTGTCTTAGTTTAGGGTTCATGCAAAGGACTTTGGTTCATTAAACATGCGGATAATTACACTGCAGTTACAGTATGAAACATTTATCATTTTGGCTCTGCATTGTTGTCTTCCATCTTGAGTAGGGTTTAAAAACCAGCCCATGTCCATGTCTATACTTTAGAGGTTTCTTATTAATAAAGAGACGTAGTTGGATATTTCTGACTTGCCTTGAAGGATTTCCTAAAGTATTAGTTTCAAATTCTGTGGTTCGCGGATGGTGCTTTCAAGTTTGATAGCTACTTGTTTAAGTTCTTATGTTCTTGTTCAACCGCGCTATATTTTTGGGTAGGATTGACTGTCTATTTAGAGGGATGGGAATACAGGGGCTAATTCTCATATCCAAACTGTCACTCAACTATTAGTGAGTCTTATAATCAGGATGTTTTAAGGTCTAGGTCTATTCCATTGGCTTTCCATGGAGCATCTTTTTGTAAATGTGGAGCGTGCGCAGATAGTATGTGATACAACGTTTACTTATCGAAGTGAAAAAGATTATGTGTTTACTTATTCTGCTAGCATTACGAATTGGGTGAGCAGTTTTTGGGTTTCTGTAATTTAGATTTTAAAAATTAAGTCGGGTATGGAGCATGGTTATTATGATCATTTTGAGTTATTTGTTTCTTGAATTTTTTTGCTATTATGATCACTACTAGTGACATGTTTTCAACTTACTTTTCCTAATTTCTTTCAGGGCCATTAGACATCCTGCAAGTGGATATGTTCAGGGAATAAATGATCTGGCTACTCCCTTTCTAGTGGTTTTCTTGTCAGAATACTTAGAAGGGAGTGTGGATAATTGGTCAATCTCCGATCTATCTCCCGATAAAATATCTTACGTTGAGGCTGATTGCTATTGGTGCCTATCAAAGTTACTCGATGGTATGCAAGATCATTACACATTTGCTCAGCCGGGAATCCAGAGGCTCGTGTTTAAGCTAAAGGAATTGGTCAGGCGGATTGATGGTAACTCCCATCTTTCAGTATCTAGTTTCTCCTTCTTGCACCTCTTTTCCTGCATTACCCAATACTTTTTTTATAATGAATTTACAAGCTACATTTGGTTAGTTTTATTATTTCTGTCAATTTTTTGAAGAATTGAAACATTTTCTCTGTCATGGTTTTCAAAATGAAATTTTCTTTTCTTTTTGTTATGCATATTAGGACTTATGGGTAACTACAAGCGGTGAATGAGGGAGCCAAAGCAACATGCTCCATTTCCTGTAGGGTACTTTATAAGAAGTTTTTGGGTGTTTCTGGGGTGTATGTTGCGTATGTTGTCAAAGAGAATAAATAGGATGTGTGGAAGGCAGAATGATCTGAGATTAGTATGACAGGCGTTGCTTCACTTATGGAGACTTTGGCTGCCTAAAGATGGGGCGTTCTAATCATGCAGGAATTAATGAAGGGACATTTAGTACTTGTTTAAAACTTACCCAAATTATACAAAAATATAAGCTTATATTTTATTGCCCATTAAACAATACAGGACAGGAACCAACAAAAAGAAATAGAACAATTTATTTCTAAAATAGACCCTACCAAAACACAAACATATTATACACTGCTGCTTTCCAATATGAGCAATTATCTTGAAGATAATCCCTTAATTTAATAGAAACAGTTGCCCAAAGAAAGGACTTAAACTGAATTGGTCCCATAACGTCTCAGAGCCCAAATGCCATCATACGCTTCAAACTCTTTCTGTTCCTCTCCTCCAAACAACCCAAAACACAGTCAAGAGCATGGAACCCCATATAACTCTGGGCTTCTTTCCCCTACCTGCTACTTATCCTTCTCAAAAAGAAGGGAAAAAAGTCCCTTGGAATAACCCAGCTTACTTTCATTTCTCTAGACAGTTTTAACCAAAGATGTGAAGTCACAGGGCACACTTTCAAATCCTTCTTACACATTATGCACCATTGAGAGTTTAGGCAAACATTAGGCTAAAGTTGGGGTGTGTTAATAACTTAATATATGCTATAGAGCTATGGATGTGATTTTCTTTGCACTTTCTGTTTGTCCAATTTTTCATGTGATGCAATAAAATGACGGTGCACGACTTTATATTGTATTGTACCGAGGAAAATTCTTTTATTGGTGAATGTGAATTCTTGATAGTGTATTTCTAGGGTTTGTTTTCTTGAAGGCAAGAACAACTTTTGCTTGTATGACGGGCTTTAGTATAATGCATTCCAAAAATACCAGTACCTCATGCTGTGTGATGCAACAAACATGTAAAAGTTCTGCTCTCATCTTTCATGTGTATACTACTATACTAAGTATTCATTCTATTGTGCTAGAACCGGTATCTACACACATGGAGGAGCAAGGGCTAGAATTTCTTCAATTTGCTTTCCGCTGGTTCAACTGTCTTTTAATACGGGAGGTATGATTCTAAAGATCTCTTCTCCATGCCTTTCTGTAGTTTTCCCTATTTTAAAGATATTCACATATGATGGGCAAAGTCACTCTAACTAATCTTGAGGTTACGAGAGTAACAGAAATTTCGTGCTTTTATCATTTATTGCAAAGCTAATGGTGATTTAATTTTTTCTTTTTTTTTTATTTTTCTGCTTAGATTCCTTTTGATCTCATCACCCGCCTGTGGGATACCTATCTTGCTGAAGGAGATTCATTGCCAGATTTTCTTGTGTATATATTTGCCAGTTTTCTTTTAACGGTAAGACTTCTTGCCTTTGCAAGGATAGTTTCCTTGGTTACTTGTCCGGATGTATTCACTGTGAAAAAGAAATGCATCTATTGATTTGTTGTCAATTAGCAGTGTGGTTTCTTTGGGAGAGGTCTAAGGCTATCATTTTGATTTTCGGCCTTTTGGCTAAGTGTTAGTGTGGTAAGGGAGGCTAGTATGTTACCAGCTTTGGTTATGGAAGAAATCCCGTTGCTTATGATACTTTTTATTCCTTTCATGAGGTTTTAAAGAAAATTCTGATCTGATTTGCATTTATGAGATATACAACATGTTCAAAACTGAAAAATTATACTGTCTACCGCATCCCATTGACAGAAGTAATGGTTTCATTCTTTCTATTCATTTAAGTGCCATTTTGTGCTTTTTTTTTTCCTTTTTAGTTTCTGTCGTAGTTTAGAATTTGGGAATGGTTGCATATGGGGCAGAAGCGTAAGGCCATGCATGATCTTTTTGGTCATGACCGGAAGGCGGAGGCCAAGGTAGTATTGGCTTTTCTGCTAAATTTTTCCTTGTCCATATTTGCCATTTCTCGAGGGTGTTTCTGCACACACCATGTGGTCGAGTCAATTTGACTGCAGAGAATCCAAAGGGCCATATCTTTATTCTTTGGCTATGTAGATTCCATATGAAAACTTAATGCCTTCCGCTTATTGCATGTCAACCGAAATTGCTTTCAGTTTTTATTATATCATAAATGAAGTAGAGGTCAATGAGTTACAGACCACTGTTGTTTGATATGCAGTGGTCAGATAAGCTTGTGAAGCTGGAGTTCCAAGAGCTGGTTATGTTTCTTCAACACCTTCCGACAGATAACTGGACTCACCAAGACCTAGAGATCGTGCTTTCAAGAGCGTTCGTGTGGCATAGTATGTTCAACAGCTCTCCTAGCCATTTAGCCAGCTAAAACCAATTTGTAATATTCACTTTGTATCGGCAGCTTTCGAGTTTTGTCTCCTTTTCTTTCTAAATTCCTTTTCTGCTTTAGTTCGTTTTGTACAATTGTTCTCTTATGGTGGAGGACCATGCTCGTATACGTATCCGGTGTCTGTAATATTTGTATTTTCAAGCATTTCTTTGTCGATGCACCTTTTGATCAATTGAGGAAAAAGAAAATTGATGTATTTCTATTTACTTCTTATTTATTTCTTAGACGAAGGTGAGGAAATTCGTGGCCTAATTCAACTATAATTGTTAAAAACTCAGGCTTCAAAGAGTTTGGGTAGAAATAACCGAATCCAGGCTTCAAAACTCCAGGTTATGAACTGGAATTCGACTAACTTGTATCCGAAAACTGACCAATTCTCAACCAACCAGCGTAAATGGCTTCAAAGTTTTGGTGTAATTTTTCTTCTCGATACAAAGGAGACCGAACAGAGAGGGAGAATGGAAAGGTCGGAAATCTGACATTGCTGTAGAACCATATATGGTGAACAAGATATGTAAAAACAAACTTTACTACTAGGATATGTGCCACAAGCCGTACTAGTTCCACTTTTCTTTAAACAAGATCCCTAATCAGAAGTATGGACAGTGCCCCAAATCCAGAGAAGGATTACCGAACACCCGCATGTAGAACAGAGACGGAAACAGCGATGTCGAGCCATTTGCTTTTGTTCCTCAGATGTATCCGGCAGCTTTCGGTAACTGGTTATACCGCTGTTAACCAACCCTACATTTGCAGTCGCCTGAGTGAAAATTGTTATACAAGATTGAGTGATCTCCTCCCCTGCCATGATAAGAGGAGCAGTCAGATTCTTAATAGGTCAAAACTAAAAATACCTTCCCGATAAAATTATGATCCGAATTGATGTGAATTTGTCATTTGATGTGAGTGGTGAGAAATTTAAGGAGAATGAGCTGCCCGAAGATTTAGCTTGTGAGTTGCCGACGAAGTACATGGCCATTCCAGCTGCTGGAAAGTCTATTGCTGTGAAACACTATGATCAAAACAGACATAGTATTTGGATTATGAGAGAGTATGGGGTGGTGGATCATGTACAAAGAAATTCTCCATTGATACAAATGTCATCCCGAATTTCCGAGTTGTACAGGTTATTGGGTGCAGGGCTGTATGACCATGGAGGGAAGACTGCAGAGTTAGGGCTGGTTTGGTATTGCTATGCTTTGAAAAAAAGCTGCTGTGAGAATAAGCGGCTGTGCTGTGAGAATAAGCGGCTGTGAAATAAATCAGCAGAGTGTTTGGTAAACTTTTTTGTAAAAGTGCTTTTGGAAAAAAAAAAGTCTAATATTGGGTCTTTTCATTAAAGAAGCACTGTAGCTCCATGTGCTTTGAAAAAAAGCCAGTTTTCCAAAGCTACAAATAACAGCTTCAACTTTTTCCTTTGATTTCAGCTTATTCTCACAGCAGCTTCCAAAATAAGCTCTTTTTTTTTTTCAGTTTACCAAACACTTAAAACCCTCACAGCTTTTTTTCATGGGTGCTTTTTTTTTAAGCACCTCACTCCCAAACTAGGTCTTAGTCTCTCATGATCCTAAGAACAGAAATGAATTTCTAGGAATTCATACAGATCCAGGGTATTCATGCATTGAATATTACACGGAGAGCCTAGGTTTACTCGATAGAGAGGGTTGATGAGCATTCCATGAAAGAGGAGGAAAGCAAAGATATCATCGCATATATAATACTGTATAAATCCCTGTTTGCCATTTTATGTTCAATAAGGCATGCAGACCTTAGGCGATACCCTAAGAGATTACTCAATAAGGTGCTGATGAAATGATAGTGAAGGTGAGACCCTAAAGTTTGAACACTTACATGTTTCCGTTCAACTTCTTCAAAAAATTTCTCAGGAGAGTCTACATATTCAGCACAATCTTGCTTGACAGAAGCCGCCCAATCTTCCTCTCCAGCCTTCTCAAGGTTTCTAATCAATATTGTAAACGTTAATTTATCTGGGGCACAGCCTGATGCCTTCATCAATTCATAGGTCTTCATTGCCTTTTCCGTCATGCCCACTTGTATATAAGCTCCAATCATCTCAGTGAATGCCCTTGTGTCAGGTTCTAAGCCTTCTTCCTTCAATCCCGAAAAAAGCCCTTCCGCCATTTCAATCAGTTTGTTCTTCCCCAGCAGTAGGATCATGCTACAGTATAAGGAGAGATCTGGCTTATACCATACTTCCTCCCGCACAAATTTGAAGACCTAAAACCTGAATCCAGTTGAGATAACATAGATAATTGAAAAATACAAAATGCTCAAATATTATCAACTTAGTTAAACATTATGAACAAACTAGGTCACAACTTAGTTAAACAGCTTCCAAATTGGAGTCCGAAGTTCAGAAACTGACAAACTAGCCATTACCGAAAGAACAAGGAACCACCAGAAATTCAGATGGTTAATTGCAAAGGTACAAACTATGAACCGATAACAACATGCCCTTTCAAAATAAATAAAGTTCCCTACTTGGTTGAATGAGAAGGCAGAGTTGATAGCTAAGGACTTGTTTCTATTTCATATTTGAAAAAGACTACTTGGCTGCTATTTCTAAGAAAATCAGAAACTGTCTCTCGGAAACACTTGAGGTCTACCAATTTTCTCCTTTATTTCACCCCAAATAAAGTTGTCGAATAAGGACTTGTGAAGTATTTCTCAATTGAGAAGCTCTCTTACATTTAGAATATCATAGACATAATTCCTTGCAATGATGCATCCTTAGATAACAAAACTATACATAATTCATATCCTTATAATTAGACTTGTATTAACAAAATATACTCACAAAAATAAGTGTTTCATTACTTACTATCTGATTAGAAGAACAAAATTCATTGAAATCATAGACTGAAAATACACTTATCAGTGTGAACAAATCCAATTGTGGTCCTAATTTCCTCAAATTTAATTTCATTTCCGCGGAGAGAACTCTATTACTTAGTTCCCAGATCCAAATGCAGAAAGAATATCGAACCTACTCTCACGCATCACCACGCTATTATATACAGGGTCTGTTTGGAATTGCTTCTGGAAGTGTTCCAACAACCAAAAAGAGCTTATGGAAGAAAAAGCTGAAAGTGCTACTGGATAAACGCAGCTTCTGAAGAAACACCTACCAGATGCTTTAGATGCTTCTTCAAAAAACACTTTGGATTCTTAATAAAATGATCAAGGTGTGTCAAATTGTATAACTTCCAGAGTAAGTGCTTATGAGCATAAGTGCTTTCTAAATAAACAGTCCCAAAAGAGTCTAAATTTGTTCACGTCCACCACTATTACGAACCCCGTATTGAAGAAAAATTAGGCCTACCATTTTCATCTCGAAATTTTGTAAATGTAATGCAAGAGAAGAAAAGAAAAGAAGAGAGAGAGAGATGAGAAACCTTGAGTGCTAATTGGACTTCATTTTGTCTGTGCAACTCGGCCAAGGAGTCCAACAAGTCAGCTTTCAAGAGCCTGGAGAGTCTTGCATCAAAAACCTCCTCGAGTTTCGATGGGGTTGATTTGGCAAGCTTCAGAGACTGAACTGCCTGAATGGCCTCGGTGGAGAGCACCCTTGACTTCCATAGAGGCTTTCTCGGTCCCCCTCTCAGGCCGCCACAGACGGTGGTGAATTTTCGGGAAGAAGAAGAAGGTGTTGCGGATAAATAGCGCAGGTGGTTAAGTTCTGGGTGATGTTGTTTCAAACCCAGTTGAGGAACGTGGAATTTCAAACAACCCAATGAACCCATCACAGCAGATTTCATGAATGCTGTTGGATGTGGATTGTGGAGTGAGGGTTTTGGAAGCTTTGTTTTTCTTTTGCCACCCAGGTTTTGGAAGATTAAAAAAAATAGAAAAATGTAGAAATGGTTTATCAATTTTAAGCTAATTAGAACAATGGTAGATTTCATGATTATTAGTCTTTAACTAATCAAAAGGTATAACTACGGTATTTTTTTGTCAATTCTATCATAATTTCGTAAAAAAAAAAATCATGTTGGAAGAACTATTCTCACAATTAAGTTAAAATTGAGGGATCATTGCTTTAATTAGATTAAATTTGAGGAACCATTGTTCTAATTAGGTTAAAATTGAGAGACTATTGCTCTAATTAGTTTAAAGTTAATGGATCATTTCTTCAATTAGTTTAAAGTTTATGACCATTGCTACAATTTTTCTCATTTGGCTTTTCATATTTTCCGTACGTGACTCATTTTGACAGAAGTTCTAATAGAGTTGATGAAAAGAACACGTTTTAAACTTTTAATGAGTCAAATGATCAATGGTCACATATTTTCAATTGATAAATCATTACTTCAATTAGGTTAATATCAAGGTCTTGAATGCCGATAAAATTGGCGATATTTCACCAATATTATCGGTTTTTCGCGTTACCAATATTTTAATGGTTATCCAATTAGTTTTCGTCAAAATATCGCGATATTATCAATAATATCGCAATATTACCGATAATATCGCGAAATTTTGGATCTGTGCAAATCGGAGAAGAACGCCGGATCTTCTACAGCTCCGGCCGACTGTAAAAGAGCACCCTAGACTCCGATCTAGGTATCAAAATGATATATAAGACGAGATGAATGTTTTTATAACTTCTGTTTGCCGTGAAACGGTCGGAGGTGTTCGGAAAGTTCGTCGACACCCACGGCCTCGCCAGAGATGGGTGTGCCTATTCCCGAGCCGATTTCATCCCAAAAACCTTGCAAAAACACGAGATAAAACTTATTTCACATCTAAGCTTCGATCTAGAATAGAAAGAGGTAAACCCGAAGCTTACCTAGCCGGAGAAATTCAAGAAACTCATCGGAGGGTTCCTGCGTTCATCGAGTTGCAGAGACGAGAAGGAGAGGGAGAAAGACGAGGTGGGTGTCTTCCTGAAGCGGGTGCGATGGTGTGCGTGTGTGTATGTAGGTCTCGATGCAGAGAGAAAGGAGAGAGATGAGAGTTTTGAGAGAGAGATGATGCCGACAAGGCGGAAGACGCGGATGAGGAGGAAGGCGAGAGAGGAGCAGAAGGCCATGTGGGAGAAGGATCGAGAGATTGAGGTCTTTGTGCGTGTGTGTGGGAGAAGTAAGAAGGGAGAAAGAGAGCGATAGATCTCTGTGTGTGTGTGGGAGAATGGAGAAGGGAGAGAAGAGAGAAGGATCGAGAAAGAGATACTGAGGTCTTTGTGTGTATGTGTGTGATGTTTGTGTGCGTGTGTGGTGGCGTGTCTCTGTGTGTGTGTGGTTCCTGTCAGGACTCAGGAACTTGTTGACAACTTTTACAATTACTTTTGACAATTTCAGACCATGGACAAAAATAATGGTGATTTCATTGAAAAGAATCTAAATAATTCAAATATTGTATATAAAGTGTAAAATATTGTACTAATTCATTATATATAAATGATTATGATGTGTTTAAACTTCTTTCATTAATTACTACATAGTTTCTACACTTACAATGTTTGCCAACTCGCTATATAATCAACTTAAATCAATTAAATTCATTATGCAATGCATTTCCTTCCAATTTTTTCTAATAAACTAATAGATAATTGACTAAATAAACATCCTACAAAGTTTCAATAAAAATTTCCAAGTTTTTCTTACAATTTCTGTGGTTTTCATATTATTTTTATCGATGTTGATAATATTTCGATATTTCCATCGATATTTTCGTGTTTTTGAACTACTGATATTTCCGATATCATCGATATTTTATACATTGATTAATATTAAGAAGCATTATTTTGATTGAGTTAAAGTGAAGCAATAATTTTTATCAATTCCTTGAAAAAAAAACCCTCTTTCTTTTTCGAAAAATTCGATCCAAAGTTTTGTTGGATCAAAGGTGTGAAACTCAAAGGCACGGACAGTCGCGCAGAACACAAGAGAGTGAAAGAGGATGGGAATCTCGGCCTCAAAGCGAGTCAAATCCTCGCTATCCAACTCGCCCGCCTTCGACTCGGCTTGCGACTCGGCCTTCACTCACTGCCTCTCCCTAACCGAGCACGCTTTCGACGGCGTCTTCCCCTACCAGCTCCCCACAGCCTCCGATCACCTCCACAAAACCCTCCACACCCTCCACCCGCACCCTCTCATCCTCAACTGGGTCCCATCTCCCCCGACTCGCTCCCTTGTCGACTCCGCCCTCAAGGCCGTCACTCGTCCCGCCCACGCCCAAACTCTTGGGCCGGCCCAGTTCAAGCAGTGGGCAGTAGAGCTCTTCGCCGGCGCTGTCGTCGAGAATGCTGGGAAGGCCGTGATGTTTCGAGTCCCGATCGGCGTCGCAGGGATTGCTGGGATCGGGGCTGCGACTCGGTCCGGTAAAGACTTAGTTGGGGCCGTGATTGGCGTCTACTCACTCGGGGTTGCGACTTCGATCTTCCTGAGTTTGTCTGGATAGGGTACTTTGTAAAACTGAAATAATGGAATGCAATGGAATTGTCAATGCTAAGCATTATTCTTTCTAATTCTCGTTTCTTGAGCAATTATTAGCATGATTTGCGTATAATCCGAGCACCTTCTTCAACCATCAATATCTCGAGCGGTTTCATTCCTTCTGTGTAGCTCGAAAATGCTCATGTATCGTTATTCTAACCGATGATTTCACCCACACAAAGCGCAAAACACTCGGCCAGAGCGTATCTCTCTTGCTCGTAATTTGCATGTATCCAACTCTATCGATAAGCTTTGACGAGAGTATTGAGAGATTATTGCCTCTACTCCGATGAACATACGCAACAAGATACGAATTTCTGGGCCTGTTGAAACAATCAACGCATTTTGGTTTAGTATCAGTCAAGGCAATGAGATCTCCGACCTGTGGCACATATGTTCCTACCATAGTTGCCGGATACGGTGAAAGTGCATCCGAGTTCCTCAACGGGTGGAGGAATGAAAGACTTGTAACTCGTCACAGTTGAAAGAGCATCCGAGTTCCTCAACAGGTGGACACACAGTACAAATTAACCTGATTTTGGTGAAGATGTGGATTGAGAACATCCTCAAGTGACCAAGAGAAGACGACATTCATTAAGCCTCGACCTGCTGTAACTTCATAATTGTTCAACTTGCTAGTCTCCTCCTGACGATCCATTACGTTACGTATAGACTGATCGATCCATTACGTACACATAATATCTCAAATCTAACCAATGTTTCACTTAAAAAAAAAAAAACATTTAGACCATTTCACTAAAAAAAAAAAAAAAAAAACTCATTGCCTTGCCTTAATTAGTTTCTGTTTGCGTCATCTGAATTCAAAGGCTTTCCATACACGAACATCTGTTGCCATGTTCATCAAATAGACAGCAAACATTGTTTTCGTCTTGCTCTTCATTTGCTTGTATCCTTCTCCGCCGATTGGTTTTGATGACAGGATAAGGCGCCCCTTGGAATGTCATCTTTTGACCCGACAACATAAGCAATCAGATAAAAATTTCTAGGCCTGTTCAAATCATCAACGCAATTTGGTCTAGCATCGGTCAAGGCAAGGATATCTCCTGCCTCCGGCTCATATTATCCTACGTAACTAGTTTCAGCTTCTCTCATTTTCCTAAATGTAATTTCATAAAAAAAGTCTTTGGGTGGCTTGTGGTCCTAATTCGTTTCAACAGTCGAAATCTCACAAGCAGGCGCCCGGGACAGAGACATGCTTGAACGTAAATCAGCATGTGTTTCTTCGATAAGTGCAGGAATGAACGATTTCATGTAACCCTTCACTGTTGAGAATGTCTCAGGAATCTTCTTTACCTGCAAGCAAATAATGTGAGATTATCAAAACATACCTTGTGCAGCTCGAGCGGTTTCATTCCTTCTGTGTATAATCCGAGCACCTTCTTCAACCATCAATATCTCGAGCGGTTTCATTCCTTCTGTGTAGCTCGAAAATGCGCATGTATCGTTATTCTAACCGATGATTCCACCCACACAAAGCGCAAAACACTCGGCTAGAATTTTAGTACCATAATTAAAACATACCTTCACTGTTGAGAATTTTAGTAAATCAGCATGTGTTTCTTCGATAAGTGCAGGAATGAACGATTTCATGTAACCCTTCGCGGTTGAGAATGTCTCAGGAATCTTCTCTACCTTCAAGCAAATAATGTGAGATTAACGAGTCTTCAACGAAATATTCATATAAATGCGCCAACAGCAGCTAGTTATTGACAAAGCCAAGCGTGATTTATTCTGTTAAACTAGACCTTTTGAAAGATTCAGGAAGAATCACTAGCCTACGTAAGAATTTCCGGTCACCCAAAAAGGGGGAGTCTGCGTATATGATCACCGAAGATGAAGCTCCATATGAGGGGGAGCGAATTCATTGTGTCGAAGTTTTTCTCGGTTTCCAAACGAAGTGTCAAGTACAGGTACATGTAACTAGTGAGCTTTTCTATTGAGAACATCCCGAAGAGACCAAGAGAAGACCAAACCGATGAAGCTTGTACCGGTAACTCCTTCCTTCTTCACATTAGCCTCCTCCTCACGATCCATTAACTACGCACTTAAGAGTTCTTCCGGTATATATTCTTGTTTCGCGCACTGGCAGTGATTACTTGTGTGTTTGCAGATGCAGTACTGCTGTCTAGCTACCACTTTATGCAAATTTGTAATTAGTTTGAGCTCTTGGATTTCCCATTCCCAGTTGAAGTTATAAAAGATCAGTCCATGAAAAATATCCAATTTAGGGGGGGGGAGGGAGACTTTATCGCATTGCACCCTTCTTATTTATGCATCATCCATATTCCATATACTGTATCTACCATGGTTTCCATTTGCCTCCAAATTCCAATAGAGAAATTTTTATGTGCAGCCCGAATGCATCGTATATCACGTGTCATAATATGCATCCCGAGTTGTCTCATCTGGACAATTTTGTTTTTCCTTTATTTAGAGCATAGGCGGTTTAGTAATTATACTAGTTTTAATTCCAATTCAGACATATTTGGTAAATAGCTTTAATGGAATCAGCATCATTCCTACTCCGATTCTAAATAGTTTAGTAAACAACCTCCATAAAAATTCGATTCTAATTTATTCTCAATCCAATTCTTCCTCAATTCAATTCCTCTCAGTTACGAATTAGGAAACGTGTTGTAAGTGTAAAGTGACAAGCACTCTGCCCTAACCACCAAACCTCACACAAACTAGCAGCATTTAGTCCAACCTAGATGTTTTTAAGCTTAAAAATTAAAAAGAGCATTATTCACTTACGAAATTATCCGATTAATTTTTTATTCTTTATTTCAATACAAGCGATATTTCTATTTTAAACTTATGGAAAGGGAAGGATTTTAACCCAAAACGCATTGGGTTGAGCAGATTGACCCTAATCACCAAAACAATCCAACTTGCTAATCACTTCCCTTAGCCACCTAAAGGTTGAAGTACTTGTAATAATAAAAGGGGCATCATTTGTTTTCCTATCTTGCACTTCCGCACTCATGTGCAGGTGCAGGCAGGACTCAGGAGCGCATATAACACCTAACAATAACATCATGGCAAACTTATCAACTCGTCCATAAGCATAACATCAAAATTCCAAAAACACACAAAGTGAGAGGAAGAGGCAAATAAAACCTCAAACAGAAAATCCAAAGCACAACCATAACATTCTCAGAATAAACCGTATCAGAAACGGTGCTTAAATCCGTCTTTAGGTACGCACACGCCAACGAGACAACATCACTTCATACAATAAGAGTGCCAGCCATAGGCATTAATAATATCAAGGAACAAATTGTGTTTCAAAAGATACTTGGATTCACCCAAAGATCAACAAGTTTCACTTTCGGTGCTCATCCAGTTCTCTTGATGATATGGACACCACTATCCGTATCCACAATGTCACTCATCTCACCAACCTTGAGAGCAAATGTTGCTTCTTCAAAAGGCTTCTGCATCTGGTTCCGACCAAAGGGCCCTGCAACCACAATTTGACATACATTTCAACAATGCCCGTACCATGTAATTATTAACGGAATCTTATTTATGATGAGGCGTCAAGTTATATTCACTAACAAAAACTCATCAAAACAAGGCTTATTTGAGGAATCAAAGTCAAACTTCTAATGCAAATATAGACATTTTTGGGAATTAATCTCCTTCCATTCTAAGCAAGTTACCTAGGAGAGAAAGGAAATATCACTAGTACAAACCCACATTTATATGTTCAACAACAACAACAACAAAGCCTTTTCCCACTAAGTGGGGTCGGCTATATGAATCCTAGAATGCCATTGCGCTTGGTTTTGTGTCATGTCCTCCGTTAGAAACCCACATTTATATGTTACTTGAAAAAAAAAAAACAAAAAAAAAATTCACTTTTAATCGATTTCTAATTAAGTGAATGACATATATTTGCTGAAGTTGAAGTTAAAACAATAAATAATTTAACAAAAACATATACTAAAATGTTGGGTAATTCTAACAAGCTTGCACAAATCGGTGCGAAGGCAGAAGGCTTTTGGGGAGGAAAAAATTCAACGGAACCCGGAGGGATGGGAATTTTTTTGAGTGTTCCAGTTGGAAAGAGTACTTGGACTTGTGATGACTTTAAAGTGGAGAATGGAAGTTTCATGGGGTAACACAAGTTTTTGGACGGTTACTTAGGGCTTTGTTTCTTCGGAGTTTCGGGTCAATTTTAAGCTAGAAAGCTATTCGGACCTAGATAAGTTGTTCGATAGCTAAAGCTGTTTATTGCAATTATTTGTGGCCAATCAAATTATGCTTGTTAAATAACGATTGTAACTACTTTGGCAAATCAAATTACGCTTCTTTCCAAATAAGAAAATTGAATAAACAAAAGCAGCTCATATTTCAGATACCAAATGCTACAATTTTTCTGTTTTGGACTTTCAATATGTTGATTCCCTTATCTGGGGTAGTTTCTAAGGTCAAAACACAAATGCTGACATAAAACCCTAAATATGAACTTTGTGAAGTTAAGTGCTAACCGAGATCGCCACCACGTTTGGCAGAGCTGCAATCAGAGTAGCGAGCGGCAAGATCATCAAACTTGGCCTTTCCAGAAAGGATGTCATCGCGGAGAGCCTTGAGTTGAGAGACAGCAGAGTCTCGGGTGGTGTTCCTGATGATCTGCCCTTCAGGATCCTTCCACGATGCCTTTCTTCTCGACCCCTGGTGCTTGATGAGTATATGGGACGCCCTCACCTGATTCCCCGCTGACGAGGACATTTTTGTCCTTTTGGTCTTTCGAGCAGCCTGCCTTTTTTCTTTGTCCTTGTCCGTGTGATCTGATGCACAGATCAAAGGAGCTGCTTTCTTACGCTTATGCCCGGACGAATCTATCTTTGCAGCTCAAACACAGAGTTTTGATAATGTTTTCTTGCCTGTAGTCTGCACAAGGACATTTTACCGAGAATTATTAGCTTCTTCCATTTCTCACTGTTATGAAACAACATTGAAAGCAGAGCTCGAACAACGTTTGACGGGTTTGACAGGTCCCGCGTTTAACAATGTCAATTTTCCCCGCAGCTATTCAAATCAGTTGTTAATAGTTATCGATACCAGAGCTCAAATAAAGTTTTGATTCCTTCTAGTGCGCAAAGGCACTTCACCCATAAAATTCTAAATCGAAAGATATCAGCAAACCAAAAAACCAATGTTTGAATTCATCCCTATCCTTCCCCTTTAAACCTACATTACCTCATGGACATGAACCCTAAAATTAAAGGATACACAGAACAAAAAACATTGTTGCAATCAGTCCTTGCCCACCATTCAAAATTCAAATACGAGTTTCATTGTTGCTTGCTATCATACTAGCAATAAAAAAAATACATGTTCAAACAAGAAATTCAGTAAATTTTCGATATTTATATGCATAATCCAAAGTTAACAATAAACAATCACAAAAGTAACAACAATTATCCGCAAAAATTAAAGCTATTAATCTATAAACCCAGAAACCAAATTACACCAGGAAACGTTCATAGTTGTTAAAAGATTTCAGCAGTCACAGAAAGTAGAAGGAAAAAATCATCATGAAATCCAAAGCTTACCGACAGACCTGCAACGAAGCAATCCAACGGCGGATGTAGTGAAAGACCTGAGAGCGGGGGATCGGGCTGTGGGGAAGGGGATGGCAGATGAAGAAGAGATAAAGATGCGAGGTGAGAAATTGAGAGACAGAGAGGGCGGCGACGGAAGAAGGAGAGATGGAATCGGTGGGTGGGTGTGTGGGAGAGCGACTGCGAGAGGGCAACTCAATATATAAATAAATAAATATAATATAATATAATATAATATAATATAATATATATGTATAATTCTTTTATTTCTCCATTTACAGGGCTCGTGGAGACTTTTTAGCCCACTCCGCTCGGATTAGATTTTTTTCCGGATTCTCTTTCCGATCCTCACATCCGAGCGGATTCTCTTTAGATTTTTTCTTGGATCCTCATAGTTTATGTGTTCATTGTACGTTGTTAATTTTTATTAAGTATTATTTGTGTTTAATTTTAAATAAAAAATTTAAAATAATTTTTGAATGTACGATATATGATGAACAGATAAGATGTGAGGATTGAATGAGATCCAAATCCGACCCCGCTCTATTGCTTTTGTTTTAGGTTTTGGCAAATTCATAAATTTGTTCTCGTGGGAGTAGTATACATAATTTAAAAATAAAAGTGGCACATTTTGTAAAGACTCAGATCGTATAAACAATCATCAAGTTAGAGCATCTTTAATGCAAATACTCGGATCTTATATTTGAGTTTAAATATAATACACAACATCATTAAGCATACGAGTTTTTTTTGTTGGAAGGTAAATTTCATTATTAAGAGTACATAAATGGAGGCCCAAATGCATTTCAAAGCACAAAACAAAAAATAAACCCTCAAGGCAGCACAACACGAGAGTTCAACCCAAGCGAAGAGCCCAAAAAAAAAAAAAAAAAACCACCTTAAAAACTAGCTTCCTCTGCCGCTGCCGAAGCGTCTATTGCCGCCCACAAACCAGCACCCCATGCTGGAGAACTCACCAAACAGGCCCATAATCAAAAAAGAAGAAGACTACATCTTCCTCCAAACACCATAAAAATTGAATAACCACCAAAGAAAAGAAGCCAGTGGGAAAATACTTTCCCCTAGCAACAAAGCCGAAAACGGTACATTTGGAAGGTGGTGGTGTGTACACCCGAATCGTAGCTCTACACACCTTCCTAGAAAGCAATGAAACGCGGGTGGAAGACATGGTTGCAAATCCGAAGATTTGTGAGAACAATGGAGGACGGAAATGAACGGAATGGTTAGAAAATGGATGGATTAGAGTCATGGAGGTGGAAAAAGTGGAGGGAGGAGAAGAAAAATGAAGTTGGCATTGAGGCTTTCCAATTGAGGCCGATGAAAGGCTTACGGGGTCGGAAAACATGGAGAAAACCAAGTGTACAGAGGAGAGAAAAAAGGCAAAAGAGAAGAAAAATGGATGCCACCAACCCTGGCCAACTACTAGGGCCGGGAACTGAAAGAGTCGACGAAATTGGGAGCACTCACACACCAATAAGAAAGCCCCTCACTCAAAGAGGTGCTCACGCAGAGACTCGAAATTTAAAACTCCAAATTCTCCCACCATTATTTTTTGGACCCAAATATAAAGGTCTGGGATTTGAATCTTTACGTTGGAGATGCTCTTAATTCTGCCAAAATGTGTGGACAATGTGAAAAACCTAATAACACACAAGTATGTATCTCACAAGTCTTTTTTATTTGGTTGTCTCACAACCCAAGGCCATCAAAGAATATTGGCATATTACCCTTCAAAATTCAAATGCATTGCCCTTGGCGACCAACAAGCCTGAAAAACTAGATATAACCAACCCTAACATAATGACATTGACAGAAGCATATTACATCAATGAACTCAATTGGATTGTCTATTCTAAAGCTTGGGATTCTCAGCAACTAAGGTTGAACATGAACGGGCAGAGATCGTTGGAGGGCATGTTTGTCTAAAGTTCTAATCCAACGGCCAGCTACAGGTCTCTCAAAATGGGCCATCCCTTTTTAATAATTTCATTGATTTTTGCATCAATCTGTCTCTGGATTTTCGGAGGGCAAAGCTCGGCAGCATATCCATTCAGTTTTGCAGCCAAATTTGACCTCTCGAGTTCCTCTTCCCGCAAGTTTCCAATTAACTGGAGAAGAAATGGCCTACGTTTCAGCTCAAACTTCTGCATTTTAAAATCAAGTCAGCCACGGTGAATCTGAGTTGTTTGTATAAAAGCGATTAAGCAACCCCTGTTTTATCCAAGTCGAGCACAGAGTTCATTTATACCATATCAAATTCTAATTTATGGCTTACTATGCTATTATCTCTTTTTTCACAGCTCGAAAGAGCTCCAGTTCAAAAGACGCTCTTAAACTTCAGAAATATGGGAGTGAGGACCAAGAAAGTTTTACAATACAAAGATCTAACCCCAAAATGTCCTGTTAAAGATTGAGGAGAATAAGAAAAGGATATTGAGTTGTACCTGATGTTCAGGCTCGGCAGGATAAAACGACCCCAGAGGCAGGATTTGAGTAGTTACACTGCTACTTTTTGACTTAGTTTGCTCTCTCTCTTTGCTTGTAGCGGCCAATCTGGACTCTTCAGTTCCATTCGTAAAAATGATAGATCTGTTTACATATGATAAAATCTCACTATGAGTGGTGACTGCAAGTGATGAGTAGATGTTATGCAAGAAAGGGTTGTTTGCTGTCCCAAGTTTTACCTGTATTGGTTACCCACATCAGGACCTTGCCCAAATACTTGCCTATAATCATGACTGGACCAGAAAACCTCCAAAAGTTGCTTGAAGCTAATCCGCCTGTGATCATATACAACCTACATAGCATTTAAAGGATTACACAAGTCACAATCATTCAAACAGAACAAATCAGCTTGAGTTAAAGACGACTATATGAAACCGACTTAGTAAAAATTGCACATTTGTAATCAAACTAAACTTTCGCCTACTAGCCTCATTCAATTATATACTAAAAAAGAAAAGCAAATTGTAGGGATTCACCTTCTCTAATTTTTCGCCAGTAAGCTAATTTTTCGCTAGTAAGCCAAATAACGATAATTATCCTATTTGGTCCAAATCTTGACAAGAAACAAAACAGACACCATTCATAGATAATTTTCTCCAATTTGAGCTTAATTAAACCCACCTTTGAATCGAGCCAAAAAGAAAAAAAAAAAGGAAAAAAAAATCATTCATGTAAATCTAAAACCAATAGACAAATGGAAGACGGACCTGGATAGACTCGGCATGATCACCCAAGCTTCTGTACTCAGGGTTGGTTTTGGATCCACCAGCATAACCAACGGTTGTCTGTACAACTCCATTCAAGCACCCAAAGACAGCTTCGGATCTCCAAAAGCTTCCCAAAGCGAAAACTGCTGTTTTCAGGGACTGGTTGTCAGGTAGGTCTCTTGTGGTTTCAGTGATCCGATCTGGGATCCTGATGGACACGCATCTCTCGGCCGTAAGAATTGTCAGGAGCACGAATGTTGTTAATAGACGGCTAAGGGAAATGCTGCTGTGAAGAAAAGCCATTGGCTTTGTCTTAGACAAGGTCTGAAAGAAAAGGGCATAAGACATCCTCTCTTTGGTTAAAATTTCCGAGATGTCATGAAACAAAAGCGAATAAAGAGAATTACAATATAATATAGCGAATTGATGTCATACCAATAATGCCCTATTTTTCCAGGTTATAGTGTTTTTATTGGATAACTGAAAATTCATTAGCTCCTAAAATTGATCAAGTTCAAAGGCCCAACCCAGAACAAATCCTCTTCTCATTTCAGCTGATTGTATCTGGAAAACAATACAGTATTATGCCAGACTTTTGATCAACCATCTTTCGAAACTCACATGACCTGAATCAAAAGAAAATGACGACTACGTGCCAACGTGACACTGACCAGATGCCTCCAATCTTTTATCAAAACTAGACAAGATGACAGCAAATAGTTCTTTGAAAAACCTAAAAGTAAAGAAATTGAATACGTATTGTCTATGGATGGTTGTCACCATGACAAGTGTTGGACCATATGCCAAAAAGTTTGCTAATACATCATCCATTTTACAATGGCCTTGTTCTTAAACATGTCCTACATGTATCTTCTATATGTAGCCCATGCATGGTATTCCTAATTATAGCTCGGTCATGTGAAACTAGAATATGCACTCGAATAGGAGCTTGGGCTATAAAGTAGGCTTGTGTGCAGAACGCTCAATGCACAGCACTCCAATGTAGCAGCTTTTTAGCTTGTGCCTATATCAGCATGCATGGGACATTTAGGCGTGTGACGAGAATTGCATGCTTAGGTTGTAGCTCAGGCATGCGCCAAACACGACCTGACCGAGTTACAATCTGGGCCTGTCTTTGATCCAAAATACTTGGCCTGGAGAAGCAAACTCCTGATAGCACACATAGTCCTATAAGGCTATAACCGAAACATACTTATGATCTTCTAGGCATCATCTCTTTTATTCTGAGTCCACTCATCCAAGGACAATTGCCGAACTTGCTGCATCTTCCTCAATTCAATCCATGAGCACACCGTATAATGAGGCAATCTAAACAAATGACGAGTAAGCATCTTCAACCCTAGAATCTAACACCTTGTGACTTATTCTAGTGTAATTTTTCCGAGAAGTGTTTTTATACCAGTGTCATTGATCATTTAAACCGTAATCAGACATTGCCTACCCCCAACACGCATAAGAATAGAAAATGCAACCATATCCAAACCCATTGTAATTTCTAACTAATAAGATTATAACAAAAACAATAATCCAACCTTGCCTATTCAAATTTACTTTTCAATGAAAACCATGAACTCAAAACTAGCAGACGCATCACTTCAAAATGGTTATTAGTTCCAACCCTAATTCCCAACAGAAATCCAAATTCAAGTTGATGTAACTATTTGTATAATTACACATATATTTCATATGAAATCACTCGATCTCATGGGTGTGAATCCAATGTGGCGCATTGCTATGTTAACGGTATGAGTGCCACCACAATTCATACTACTGATCATCAGATCTAAACAAATACCATTACAAATTGAAATTAAGCATTGCATTGCACCAATTTTAGGAGATTTAGATGCGTGATTCAATAATTCCGAGCTTGATCGATCCCAAAAGTTTCAGCAATCATTAAATTTTCAAGAAATCCGAGGCTTACCTGCAAACCGGCAAGGAAGGAATCCAACGGCGATTGAAAAGTGAAAGACCGATCTGTCGGACGAGAGAGGGAAGAGGGTGAACCTGGGAAAGGATGATTGAGCTTCAAAACATGTGTTTAATGGGTGAAAGGGGATGGTATGAAAGACTGAGAAAGGGAAGGAAGAGAGCACTACCGGCGCCGTGATGGGAAGCGAATGCAATTACACATATAAAAAAATCTGGATTTTTGGGGGAAAAAAAAATTAGAGGCGGATGGGAAGTGGGAAAATTGTGGGGCTTCCTCATCAAATATTGTTAGTAACGTTTACATGGCCCTTCACGGGGGCGTCGGAGGTTAACTAAATTTTGTAAATAAAATGACGGGAATGGTAACGGTTGAAAATCTGAGTCAATCGGCCGGAAAATCTGACTTTAGCTTTTTATTTTTGAGTTCAGTAAATAATAAGGAGAGATAAAAGAGATCACCACTGAAATTCATAAAACAGAAAGAAAAAAAAAAAAGTAGATAAGTCTTGTATTTAATATAAAACTTAGTCGTCATTTAGTATTATGATTTAGTAATATTTTTTTTCTTTACAAAAGGGACAATTAGTGGCAAGTTACGACTATCCACCATTTCGGGCCTAAAATGAGAGGTCTTAGGTTTAATTCTCGTAAAAGACAAATTTAAACCACATTATTGCTAGCTTATTGTGATACTTCACCTATCGTTTTCTAAATATATATATATATATATATATATATATATTATAAAACTTAGTCATATCAAACTCAGCTAAAGGTTTTAGAGGAATGAGAATCCTCTCCAGATCCTCTTTGTGATGATCTCTAGGATCCTCAAATCGTGTATGTTCATTGTACATTGTGCGGCCATAAATCATTTTAAATATTTTTATTTAAAATTAAATATGAATAGTACGTATTGAAAACTGACCACACAATATACGATGAATGGACACAATTTGAGAATCCAAATAGGATCCTCATTTGTTTTAGAGCGTCTCGATTGCAAAAAAATTCATTAATAATGTCATTTGCTAACTCATTTAGCATTTTTATGCAACTCTAAAATTTGTTATTCCAACTCACTCTTTGACCAACTCTTCAAGTTTCACTCTTCACCTTAAAATATTAATATTATAAGTTTATCTTAGCTTGTGAAGCCTAAATTTTATTTTTAAACTCTTTACTAAATAATTTTATTTTTAAATATTGCAAGACCTAATTTACTAACTTGAAGTAGCAATTAATCTTGTATACAACTACTTTTCAATTTCAAGGGCGGAGCCAATATTTTTTTCTTGAGCGGGCTAGTTGAAATTAGTGTTCTAAAATCATATATTTTTTTCTTATATAAAATTATATAATCTAAACTAAATATTAATAGAACTTTCATTGTCAATCAAAATTCTATGAAATTATCGTTCTAATTAAAACTAAACATAAATAAGAAATATGGGCAGTAATGTAATTGCATACAACTGAAATTTTGTTGTTTGTTTGAAAGCCTCACCTACATTTAGTTTTAACATATATCTAATTAAAAATACTCTCTCTCTCTCTCTCTCTCTCTCTCTCTCATAACCATTTTATGCGCGCATGTGCTTGTAATCAATATAAAAGAATAACAATACAACATAAACAATTCTTGAAATCATAATCCTAACCAATAACTTCAAGGGAAGAGGATCCTCTCCGGATCCACTTTGTGAGGATCCTAGGAATCCTCACATCCTAGCTGTTCATCGTACATCGTGCGACTAGTTTTCATCAGGTACTGTTTGTGTTTAATTTTAAATAAAAAAAGTCAAATGATTTATAACCCCTCGATGCACGATAAATGACTATAATGTGAGGATCCCTATGATCCTCACAATTTGGATCCGAATGGGATCCAAATCCAACTTCAAGGACCATATAAAGAAAGGAAAACTAATGAAAATGGCTTGAAAACTTTGAGTTTTAACGATAATGACAAAATAAAGGATAAAGTGAATAGTACCATGATTGACTTTTTAGTGTAAAAATGTGGTTTTTCGTTAAAGTAAACAGTATCGCAGGGTTTTCGTTAAAATTCCCTATAAAGAATTAACCTACTAAATAAATCAAGAATAAGTAAATAAAGCAATTAAGAACGTACCTAAGGGCCACTCAGTACTACGGTCTGGTAGTATTCCTCTTTATTTGAAAGTAAGACGTCTTATGTTCGAATCTCGTGGATGGCGAATTCGATATCAAATTAGGTTGCCCATTGTGTGGCTTTTCCAAACTTCTCCTCCACTTAATGTAAAAATATTGATGTACTAAAAAAAGAATGTACCGAAGGTTACATTCATTGAAAAATCGTAATGAAACGTAAGGAATTGCGGAGATAAGGATTTAATTGTAAACTAAATTCTTGAGTAAGAAGTACAGAGGCTAAATCGCATAGAGTAAATCATATTTTTCTTCAATGAACAGGATAGAAGGGGGAGGGGCGATAGAACTAATTTATTATTTTTAGCATAAAAAAATATTATTTATTGCTTCCTTTACTAAATATACATAAAATAATAATATGTATTGGAATTGAGTGGGCTATATTGGCTACATCCTTAACATAAGTCATTAAAGCATGAGTTGAAAAGAAAGGGTAGTGCTATTCACATATACTTATTAATTTTTTGTCATTGATCTTCATCAATTCATTTTGTTGATGCACAAAATCAGTGAGGACTTTGGTACAACAGAAAGTGTTAAGTTTGTGACCTTCGCTAGATTGCTCCGGTCACTAGTGTGGATAAGTATGTAAATGGATAAAGATAGGGAAACAAACACAAGATGTACGTGGTTCACCCAGATTGGCTACGTCCATGAAGTAGAGGAGTTCTCATTAATTGTGAAGGGTTTACATAAGTACATAGGTTCAAGCTCTCATTTTGTGAGTACTAGTGAATGATTTAGTACAAATGACATTAGGAAATATTGTGAGAGAATGATCTATATTTATAGAAGAGAGTTTCTAGTTTCATTCTGACATTGACACGTGTCGTGTTGTGATTGGCTTCTGATGTTGACACGTGTCGCACTATGATTGGCTTCTGATGTCGACACGTGTCGCGTTGTGATTGGCCTCCTGGTTGGAGGGAAACTCTTCTGGGTCTTTGACGGTGTAACGTTGACCGATGCTCAGTAGTTTCGGGATTGGTCAAGTATGGTACAAACAGTGCTCCCCTAAGTTCCCGAGTGAGGGAAGCTCCTCGATTGGGGACTTGCAAGATCCAAACCATTGAATAATCATGAAACTTCTAAGTACCGAAGTGTGGTATCATTTTCAGTTGCCTTATCTGTCTCATATGTAGATGTGGCATCTTCTCTGGAAGTACTTTTCCTCCATCCATGGGTGGTATCTTTAACCGATGAAGATGCACAAGGTAATGTATCAATTTCACTTGAAGCTTACTTGTAGTTTTAGGCTTGGTCAAGTGCGATACAAACCCTATAGTAGGAGTCCCCCAAGTCGTCGAGCTAGGAGATTTGCCGAATGAGGTAACAGACAAGGTAAGCAATCAGACTTCTAAGCAAGCAACCTGGATCGGAGGTTCGACTTTGGCTTTTGGTTGATTGTTCTCATTCTCCTTGTGTCGTAAACAGCAACAATGATAAGAAGAATCAAATGGAGAAGATATGATATGAGATATTTTTGCTTTTGAAGAAGTAATTTTCCACATGCTTATTCTTGAACTGGGCTAGAGGGTATTTTGGTTTTCTCTAGAATATAAGGCCGACTCAAGAATTGAGGGTCAAAACAAGTCCATCAAATCTAGAGTACGTTCGAACTTGATGGTATGGGATACTTTTGCTTTTGACAAAGTAGTGGATGTATCGACACGTGTTATGTTACGCTTGTCTCCACAAGCTTCTTTGTATCCTTCTCACTTGCCCTATCTGTTCCTCAGGCAGATGTGGTATCTTCTCTGGAAGCATAAGATGTTGAAGATGAGTACTCGAGAGCAATGCCAGGTAAGTAATCAGGCAAGGGGTTCCAAGTAGTCAGTTCCTGACTGGAAGCTTGATTCCAAGTGCTAAATGATTGCTTTTTTTCTCCTTGTCTTGCAGGTAAGAATAAGGCCAAAGGAAAAGACAGGGAAAAAACATGATATGGGATACTCTTGCTTTTAACCCTGATGATATGAGATACTTTTGCTCTGGTGTGGCTTGTTTGCTGAGGTATTATTGGGAGAAAAAGAAGTTAAGTATTTCAAGAGACTCTGCTAAGAGTGTCATCTTGGATGTGAAGAAAAGTTGAGCATTTTTTTTATTTGTAGGTATGCCTAGATGTGGAGGATAGAGGTCGACATATATAGGAGTTTCCCTAACAACAAATAGTAGTGTTATTCCTTTACCCTTCTTGGTTATAACAATGTAGTAAGAGCTGCAAACTTCACTTGTTTTAACTTTGTCAGAGCACTTTGAAAAAGTGGTATGTGGTATCTGGAAAGCTAATGTTGCATGTGAAGATTGCAGACAAGCTTTGTCCAAGGAAATCTGGCTCTCGAAGTTCGAAGAGCGGTGCCTCTTCGGTTTTCGAACAAGCAATCTTGTCGGGGATCTGGCTCTCGAGATTCAGAGAACGTTGCCTCTTCGATTTTTGAGAAAGCAATCCTATTGGGAGTCTGACTCTTGAGATTCAGATAGCAGTGTCTCTTCGATTTTTGAGAAAGTAATCTTGTTGGGAGTCTGGCTCTTGAGATTCGGAGGGCGATGCCTCTTCGATTTTTGAGCATGTAATCATGTTGGAAGTCTGGCTCTCGAGATTCGGAGAGCGGTGCCTTTTCGATTTTTGAGAAAGCAATCCTATTGGGAGTCTGACTCTTGAGATTCGGAGAGCAGTGTCTCTTCGATTTTTGAGAAAGTAATCCTGTTGGGAGTTTGGCTCTCGAGATTTGAAGGGCGGTGCCTCTTCGATTTTTGAGCACATAATCCTGTTGGGAGTCTGACTCTTGAGATTTGGAGAGCAATGCCTCTTCGATTTTTGAGCAGGCAATCTTGTTGGGAGTGTTTTCTCGAATGTGAGTAAAGGTTGGGCATTTTTGCCAGTCTGCCTTGCCACGGAGCACGGAGGTTGACACGCATTGGGACTTTTTAGTTATCAAGCAGTGGTGTTGTTCCTTTACCTTTGTAGGTAATAGTGAGGTAGTTAGACCTTCAAAATTTATGTGTTTAACCTTTGTCAGAGATCTTTGGCAAAGTTATCTGTGGTACCCAAGGAGCTGATGTTGCGTGTGGAAAGTGGTGCCTCTTAGGAATACGAAGAGTGGTGCCTCTTCGATTTGTGAACCAACAACCCTATTGCCCTTTCATTATAAGGGCACCAATTGTGTGCAAGAAGTACATTCAGAGAGTTATTGCTTGTAGGAATTTTCCCCTTACTTCAAAGATTTATTGCACATCATTTCTCCTTTATCATTTCTGAGAATGTCTGGCTCATCCGATCGTCGTTTTGACTTGAACTTTGGTGAAGAGACAGCCATACCTTCTCAAGACAACATATGGTGCCCATCCTTCTTATCCCCTACTAGTCCTCTTACCGTTGGGGACTCTGTGATGAAGAATGATATGACCGCTGCGGTGGTGGCTAGGAACCTTCTCACTCCCAAAGATAACAGACTACTTTCCAAACGGTCTGATGAGTTAGCTGTTAAGGATTCTCTGGCTCTCAGTGTTCAGTGTGCAGGTTCTGTGTCTAATATGGCCCAACGCCTATTTGCTCGAACCCGCCAAGTTGAATCATTGGCGGCTGAAGTGATAAGTTTCAAGCAGGAGATCAGAGGGCTCAAGCATGAGAATAAATAGTTGCACATGCTCGAACATGACTATGCTACAAACATAAAGAGGAAGCTCGACCAACTACAGAAATCTGATGGTCAGATTTTACTTGATCATAAGAGGTTTGTGGGTTTGTTCCAAAGACATTTATTGCCTTCGTCTTCTGGGGCTGTACCGCGTAATGAAGCTCCAAATGATCAACCTCTGATGCCTCCTCCTTCTAGGGTTCTGTCCAGTACTGAGGCTCCGAATGATCCCCCTCCGGTGCCTTCTCTTTCTGGGGCTCTACCGACTGCTGAGACTTCTCCTAAGCAACCTTTGTGAAGGCTCCCTCTTATTTGTTTATTTTGACTCATGCAGTTAATTCTTAAAATGTGATGTCCAAAATATAAAATTTATGTATGTAAAAAGACACAAGAATGCTAGTCATATACCTTTTTGGACCACCAATTAATACTATATAGTACGATAAGTGATGTATACAAATCACACCAATAAATAATTTTGATCTCATTTGGCTTTTGATTGTATACATTGCATCACGCATTATATGGTAAAAATGCGATAAAAGTTTGTCACTACTACACAATCTAGTGATATTCTTTCTATTTACATGGGAGGTTCGATGTATTTGATAATAAATTTGATACCTAATTATTATGGAGAACATTGTATGGCTTGGCTCAAATATGTCATTGCATAAGAAAAAAATAAAATGTGATAAAATTGTTATATGCCTAACATTTACTCCGATAAAGAAATTCTACAACACTCTTTATAAAAACAAGGGTACGAGTAACCTTGGGTTAATAAAATTAAAGAATTAATTTAATTTATTCACTTTTAGACTTACAATCTTCATGTTAAACGGATCACAACATGACATTAAATTTCAAGGCTACGAAGGTCATAAAAGAGGTATTTGTTGGTTTTTCTTTCGGACTTGTATATAGCTGCCAATTTTCCTTCGGTGGGTGAATCTTTTATGGGTGAAGCTTTTATGGGTGAAGCTTTTATGGGTGAAGCTTTTGTGGGTGAAGCTTTTGTGGTGGGGGAAGCTTTTGTGGGTGAAGCTTTTGTGGGTGAAGCTTTTGTTGGTGAAACTTTTATGGGTGAAGCTTTTGTGGTGGTTGAAGCTTTTGTTGGTGAAGCTTTTGTTGGTGAAGCTTTTATGGGTGAAGCTATTGTGGGTGAAGCTTTTGTAGGTGAAGCTTTGGAGTTGAAGCTTTGTAGGTGAAGCTTTGGAGTTGAAGCTTTTGTTGGGTACCATGCATTGATTTTGCTTCACACTATCTTGATCAAGATAGTGTGAAGCTTTTGAGAATTTGTAGTTGTCCTCCTTTGATGAAGCTTTGTTGAATTTCTTTTTTATTTTTTTTTTATTTTAGGAAACTAGAAATTTGAAAATGTGGGAGAGACAATATATACAAATTTTGCTTCCACACTGTTGAGCAAGAGATTGTGATGCAAGTCACACCTTGTAGTAGTCGAAGGTTTGAATGAACCATATAAATTGAATTTGCTTTTACAGTCTTGAATTTGCTTTTGAATTTGCTTCGAAGGTTTGAGAATTGTAGTTGCCCTCCATTGATGAAGCTTTTATTGGCACCATAAATTGGTTTTGCTTCACATTGTCTTGATCAAGAGTGTGTGAAGCTTTTGAGAATTGTGGTTAAACTCCTTTGATGAAGCTTTTGTTGGCACCATAAATTGGTTTTGCTTCACACTGTCTTGATCAAGAGTGTGTGAAGCTTTTAAGAATTGTGGTTGCCCTCCATTGATGAAGTTCTTGTTGGCACCATAAGTTGGTTTTACTTCACACTGTCTTGATCAAGAGTGTGTGAAGCATTTGAGAATTGTGGTTAAACTCCTTTGATGAAGCTCTTGTTGGCACCATAAATTGGTCTTGCTTCACACTGTCTTGATCAAGAGTGTGTGAAGTTTTTGAGAATTGTGGTTGAACTTCTTTGATGAAGCTTTTGTTGGCATCATAAATTGGTTTTGCTTCACACTGTCTTGATCAAAAGTGTGTGAAGCTTTTGAGAATTGTGGTTGCCCTTCATTGATAAAGCTCTTGTTGGCACCATAAATTGGTTTTGCTTCACACTGTCTTGATCAAGAGTGTGTGAAACTTTTGAGAATTGTGGTTGCTCTCCATTGATGACGCTCTTGTTGGCACCATAAATTGGTTTTGCTTCACACTGTCTTGATCAAGAATGTGTGAAGCTTTTGAGAATTGTGGTTGCCCTCCATTGATGAAGCTTTTGTTGGCACCATAAATTGGTTTTGCTTCACACTATGTTGATCAAGAGTGTGTGAAGCTTTTGAGAATTGTGGTTGCCCTCCATTGATGAAGCTTTTGTTGGCGCCATAAATTGGTTTTGCTTCACATTGTCTTGATCAAGAGTGTGTGAAGCTTTCTACGAGTTGTAGTGTTTGCATTGTTACAGAGGGGAAATGTCTGAAGCAGATGCAAGAGGGCTGAATAGCTTGATCTTCGTATGCCATGCACTGAAGTTGTTATTGGCTTGCAATAAGACTTTGTTGGTGACTATAACCCTTGTTGGGCATAAGTGCTCCCCTAGTTAAGTTGTCAAGCTTGAGGGTTTTTTATTATTTGTGAATGCTAGAAGTTCACATGTACAAGTTGTACCACTCATCTTCTGGTAGGTAGAATGAATTGTGAGTTGCTTTCATCACTTGGTTGGTTATACGAAGATGAGTTCCTTTTTCACCTGGTTGGTGGTATGAGTGACAAGTTGCCAAATGATATTAGAGTATGAGTTATATATTTCATCATTTGGTTGGTGACATAAATGAGAGTACAGGTTGTACATTTTATCACCTGGTTGGTGGCATGAAGGAGAGTACGGGTTGTACATTTCATCACCTGGTCGGTGGCATGAATATGAGTTCCTTCTTCACCTGGTTGGTGGCATGAGTGGCAAGTTGCCAAATGATATTAGAGTACGGGTTGTACATTTCATCACCTAGTTGGTGGCATGAGTGGCAAGTTGCCAAATGATATTAGAGTACGGGTTGTACATTTCATCACCTAGTTGGTGGCATGAAGATAAGTTCATTCTTCACATTTCATCACCTGGTTGGTGAGAATAAGGGCAAGGTGTCGAGGCACATTGTAGCAAGTGTCGAAGACACAAAGTATGTTGAACCCTTTTGAAGCACAGTTGGCTTATGTATGGATGTGTTGGAATGTATGATGTTTTTGTATGAATGTGTTGGAATGTATAATGTTTATGTATGAATGTGTTGGAATGTATGATGTTTATGTTGATTGATATGAGTGATGCTTATGAATGTTTTGCTATGCATGAAGGGATCCATGCTTTTGATATGTGAACCATGTTGGTTGTAACACTTAGTATCACATACTTTGTGTCAAAGTATGCATGTTGAAGCTCTGAGTTGGAGTATAAGGGTAGGTCAGCGTAGACCAAGTGTTCCAGTGCTAAGAACGCAAAAGACTCAGAAGAAGTTGTTTGAATTCCCTCTTCTTTAAATATTTGCCGAATGGCTTGTGTGACAAAAGTTCTTAAGCGGTTGAGAGTCAAAACATTTGTAATGTGTATGCCTTCTTATAATAGCATTTCCTTCAGTACCTAGTCCTCCACTTTGAAAAAGTGAGGCTTGGTCCTATAGTCATAATAGTCGACGGTACGTTCACCCCTGGTTGTCTTGATACGAACTTTTATCACTCTTGTTGTAATGGGCTTGCTGAGAGTAAAAATCCTTCCTCTTACCAAGAGACAGATACGTTTGGTGACTTAGCTAGTAGCTAAATGAGGCAGGAGATGATGCAATGGGTGTCTGAATGGCCAATATCTCCTCACTTGGTAGAACTTGACTTCCACTTCCCACTTGTTGATAGGGGTTAACCATATGGGGGTTCCCTTGGTATGTCCTTGCTTTGGCGGATGCGTGGTTGTAAGCATGTGCCATCACCTCAGAGTAAGTCTTATAAGTGTTGGCATTGATCATGTACTTGAAAAAACAATTACGTAGGCCTGCCATGAAGGCCTTGAGGGTGGTCTTGTCATCTGCCTCAGTGTAGCGAGAATACTCATGGCTGAAGCGGCCAGCATATTCTCGTAGTGACTCGTCCGGCTTCTGGCGAATAGTGTACAAGTCATCTGTAAAATGCAAGCGATCGGTCTAGAAGATGTGTTGAGAAACAAACAGTTTCCTCAGTTCCTCAAATGAGTCTACTGTCTTAAGTGGAAGACGGCAATACAAATTTAGAGCTTCGCCAGATAGGGTAGAGGGGAAGAGAAGACATCGCTCTTCGTTGGTGTGCATCTGATATGCCATGGTGGACTAAAAAAGGTTAAGGTGTTCAATTGGGTCCTCCTTTCCAGTATATAGTTGTAAACCAAACTTTTGTTTTGTCTTCGCTTGAAGGGGGTGTCGAGGATCCTCCTTGTGAGAGGGCTAAGCCTGGGTTGGTTCCAGTCAGGTATCTCGGCCTGACGTTCGGCGTTCAACTTGTTTACTTCTTTAAGGAGCTGTAGGACATGGGGGTTCTGAGTGGAGCCATGTACTATTGGAATTTTCTTTCGTAAGTCTCCTTCGCCTCTTGGAAGTAGGAAAGTTTGAGCAAGGTCGTGTGGTTTTTCCTTGGATTCGCCGTACTGACTTTTAGGGCGAGTTTGTCGGAATACCCTAGAGTCCCATGTATCTTCATGTTCCTCTGGGACCTGTCGTTCCTTCCTTAGATTGGCAGCTGGCCTGGGTCGTGGGAAGGGACTGAGTCTTTCAGAAACCCTTGGGTCATTGATCTTCGAACATATGTGGAGGGGATTCTCTCGACGTTGCTTTAGGAAGTCTCGGCAGTCACGATAAACGACTTTCGATCATTCCAACCCTTCTGCAAGGATGTGTCTTTCTCCATTTCTCCTGCTTCGAGTCGAAGCAGCTGGGTTGAGAGAAGTCTCATGTTGATCAATGTTTTGATGATTAGCTTGCACCTCATCAGGGATACCTATGTCGAAGGAAGGTGACCCTATGTGTTGGGGGGCACCCAGATGATGATTGATGTCCACAGGGGCAACGAGCTCGCGTGTTTGAGTACGCCTAGTTTCGTGGAGCGTTTCAAAGAGCTTCTCATACTGCTCCTGGAGAACCTTATTCTTCATTGCTATCTTGTTGTTCTGAGCTTCTAGCTCATCGACTTTAGCTAGAAGAGCAACCCTTTTTCCTTCCATCTTTGGTTGCTTCCTACTAGGTGCAAGATGAGTGTCATTCTGTGTGCTGTGGCTTCTTTCGCTCCCCATTTTAGAGAGGGATGCCTGGTCAAAAGAGAGTGTACGAATGGTGGAAACCAGCTTAACAAAGCTAAAGATAGTTGGAATAAGTGTTGTTCCCACAGACGGCGCCAAATGTTGATGCACAAAATCAGTAAGGACTTTGGTACAACAGAAAGTGTTAAGTTTGTGACCTTCGCTAGATTGCTCCGGTCACTAGTGTGGATAAATATGTAAATGGATAAAGACAGGGAAGCAAACACAAGATGTACGTGGTTCACCCAGATTGGCTACGTCCACAGAGTAGAGGAGTTCTCATTAATTGTGAAGGGTTTACATAAGTACATAGGTTCAAGCTCTCATTTTGTGAGTACTAGTGAATGATTTAGTACAAATGACATTAGGAAATATTGTGAGAGAATGATCTTTATTTATAGAAAAGAGTTTCTAGTTTCATTCTGACATTGACACGTGTCCTGTTGTGATTGGCTTATGATGTTGACACGTGTCGCGTTATGATTGACTTCTGATGTCGACACGTGTCGCGCTGTGATTGGCCTCCTGGTTGGAGGGAAACTCTTCTGGGTCTTTGACGGTGTAACGTTGACCGATACTCAATAGTTTCGGGATTGGTCAAGTATGGTACAAACGCATTCCATGTGAAGGTTAAAAACTAGAGAGAGATGTGTGAGAAATAGAAATGGGTGAGTAGAGATGACTGCACTTACAAAAAACCTCCCTGGGCTACAGCCCACCTTAGCCTTGTGGGTGGCTATGCCCGTGATCAATTTGCTAATTGGGTTGCTACTTTCGTTTGAGTTGCATTGTTTCTATGTGGCATAGTAAATCTAATTGAGTTTAAACAAATTGACGAACACTTTGTTATTTAAAAAACGTTGAAATTTCATCGTGATAATTAAGTAGGCAAACGATTTTGGATTGAATTTAATTTTTACAAGAATGATCTATGAATCGAGACTTACAAAGTAGATGGTTCAGATCGTTGAATTTCGATGTGGAAATCCCCATTTTAAAAATAAATAAATAGGAATCTCTTTCCTTAAAGGGTTTGTATATACATATCAAATAGACAAATACATAAAATTCAATAGTTAATAAACGCACTTTTCTATTTATACTTTATTTTAATAACAAAGTTTAAATATTAACTAACATGTAGTGATGTCCATACTCACATGAGGAATAAAAAGTAAAATAATTAATCCCAACTCATAGAACCCACCCACCCACCCAAATCCGCGTAAGAATGATTTGAGTGGGTTGGTTTGCCCATTTTCTTGGGATGGCAATGGGTTCTAACATTGCCAACCCAAGGCTATTGGGTTGGCCATCGACTTGAAGCCTAACTCGACCAATCCACCCAAAAGCCCACTCCTAATCTAAAATGGATCAACCATAACTATTTGGTTCGAACTCGCTGTTTATGGTACTAAGTGTCTTAATGCAAATGGTAATTTTTTTTTTTTTTGTGAATTTACATCTTAGGTTTGATTCGCCTTGCTAAAAAAAATAAGGCTATTTATGATTTAAATCCATCTCAAGTCGGGTAAAATGATGTAAAATAATAATTTTGGGTGAAAAATGTAAACATTTATATGAATTTGCATCTTTTTCATCTCATAAGAGAAAAGGAAAGCAATAAAATGGAAGAGGTGGGTCAAACCACGTTTCCATATCTCCAAAACACAAGGGCTTGTACTTAAAATGTTACTCCCAACAGAGATGCTGCTCCTGCAACCTCCTATATATCATTCAGCAAACTCAACTCTTAATTTAGGAAAATCAAACAGTTTGTGCCTCAACAATGAACCCCTCCTCCCACCAGCAACCACAGCTAGTTGCTTGAGAGCGATACGAATCTTTGTCTTTCAGTGGCTTCTGAGTACCAACTATCGCTTAGTCTAATGGTGCTTCTTTGATTTCTGTTAGTTTGTGTAATGAGACATCCATGTGCGGATTTGTCCTTCTATTAAGGGTTGAAAAGAAAACCAGCAACACCAAAGTGTGGAGAATTTGGACTTACCTCATCTTAAACAATCAAATTGACATGGATTTGATCAGCATAATGTTCTAAAATCTCACGAAACAATCTAAGGAAAGACAATTTAATATTTTTTTGCAAAAAAATATGAAGAAAAAATTGAATTAATGGATCTTTTTTGTTGCTCTTGTGTTCAGAAAAGATAAAAAACTACAAAGAAAAAAATATATAAAAGAAGAGAGGCATCTGTTCTCTTACTCTTCCTCAATGTCAAGGCCTGGTACGTATTCCAAGCTCACGTCGAAAACAACCGGACTGCTTGGAGCCACCCTTGGTCTCCCTGGAGCTGAATTGAGACCCTTGGGAAACGCCAGCTAATAAAAAACAGAGGAAAAAGGCACAAAGGTTAGAACCCTCCTGCTGTGATTTCTTAGAATAAGCACTTCAACAGTTCAACTATAAAGCACTCCAAATGCACAATGCTTGGAATAAGATCCTAGTTTTTTTCGAGACCTTTCTTTTTCCTTTTTAGTTTTCAAAGAAAGCCAAGTAAAAGCCTTACCGATCCTGGGATGTAGAGTCGTCGCTTCCCTCCTACTTTCATGGACAAGATCCCTTCATCAAGTCCCTTGATCACCTGTTCCACTCATTTGAATTACAAATATTAGCAAACATTCATTTCCCCTACGAAAGTTGTTCCGCTTTGGAATTTCCTATAACAAACTGAAAATGTGATAAAGCACTTCAAATGATGCAGTAAGAACCCTTGAGACATCACTTTAGTCATCTATGCTTTGATTCTTTAGGGTTTCTTCTTTTTATTAATTTTTTTGCTTGCGTTATTGGATAACATGCTATCCCCAGAACAACATCAATACCCCTTATTCCATTGATTACTGGGAAACCAAATGTGTCGTGTTTGGGGGTGCGTTAATTGTTTCAAGAAGAAGACTCAATGTTAAGTAGACTGAATTTGAAGTCTACCTACAAACAGACCACAATATCATAACCCGAATTACTCTTCTCAAGTGACGAGGTGGGGTGATGGAAACAAAATAGAATGAATAAAAAATAAATGCTTGAAGACATTTGTAGAGCTTACCTGACCAGAGCCAACACGAAATATATAAACTTGACCCTTCTCCAATGAACTGTACAAATGAAGAAAGAGTAAAAGAGTAAGAAACTGAGTCTAGTCCTACCCACCATCAAAACTTGTCAAGTACAAGACACGTTCCACAGAAAAAAAGATAAAAATGTAGGACGGCTGCACAAATTAAGCCCGGTGCAGCAAACCTTTAGAAAATAACAAGACTATACAGTTATACATTACCAATATGAATTTTATCTCTCTCAGATACCTTATTGTTGGATAATAGTAGCCTTTTATAAATATCATTAAGCAGCATGCAAAAGTTATGCACTGTGGTTTTACACTAGTTAGTCTACACACGATACAACCAGTAATCAGCACCCTGAAACCCTGAACCGTAAGTCCTCTGTGATTTGATAAGAAGGAGAAGACCCACAGTTTTGTCTTTCTCCCCAATGGTGCATATGTAGAGATTGAAAATGCGGATCATTTGTTTCTTCACTGTCCAATAGCATTATACTGGTGGTTGAGTCTGTTCAGGGAAGTTGAGTGAGTTGGGTAAACCCAACTATATGCATAACCCTTTTTCGTGAGAAGCACAATAAGTTTAGTGATGGTAAGAAGGCAACAGGTATTATGGAGTAGTAGTCTGTATAAACTCGGATGTGGGGGATATGGGCTGGAGGTTTCATGGGACAAACTCAGAATTTGGTGTCCAAAATTTTCAAACAAAAAAATAAATAGAGGATTAGGCGAGAGTAGCTCCTCATTACCGGTCAAAGGCACAAACTGCCACTCTCAAACCTGAAAGAGAGGACGATAATGACAAATAGAAACGAGGGTTCCAACGTTCTCTTTGTTGATTCAGAATTTCAGATCTTTAGAGGGACAACTTGTCTGCAGCTATACTTTATTTTTCATAAACTTATGTTTCTTACCAAAAGATCATCTGATCTACATTAAGCCATTTCATTTCTATTTTCCACTTCTATCAGGATATAACAATATGCTTACCTGTCAAATATTTGTCCAGATGGAACCATGGCTACATAATTCGCTGCTACCTGTTAATACAGAAATTATGCAAACAGCGTCAATGTAATAAGAGTCAGAAACACAAAAAACAAATGTCCATAAATCGACAGGGTAGATTTAAGTATGCACAATCCTCTCAGTTATGGCTTCAGAAGAAATAACCACCTGTGACTCTATAAAGGACTGTAAGAAGTCTATTGGTGAGAAAGAGGGAATCACAAAAGAGCCGAGATGAGGGGGCCAGAGACAATGTTAGATAAGAAAATTTCATTCAATTTTTTTTAATAATCAAGCGCATGCTCATAACACAAACCAAGTATGAGAATCAATCAATCAATCAGCATAATCAAGAAACCCACAAACATCAAACGCTTTCAGAAAATCCTTCTTCTTTTTTTTTCATAGATTGCAGTGAAATCTGGTTCTCACAAGCCAGGATGATTTAAATCTTACACACCTGAAAACCGACTGGTGGACTGGGGCCTTGACCAACTTTAATATCCTTGTACTGCAAACCAGACTCTGTAGTTACCATAGGCACCTTCAACAAAGTGACAATTTCAAACATCATTTACCAGTACAATTGATAGATCATATCAACAAAAGGCATTTGCCACTGACAGACACCCACTGAACTCGCAAAAGAAAAGAATCGGTATGACCACTTTAATAAAAAACAATCCAGTCCTTTCCCCTAAAACGTAACTTCGTTCATTCCAGTTTGAGCTAATTTTTAAAGACTTAGGAGTTTAATCAAGATATTATTTCCTAAACTTTATATTAATTTCAAGGACTTAAGAGAATAAATCTAGACATCAGTAAAATCCAAGTTTTACAGCCTGCTAGAGTTTTGAAGTGAATAATTAACAACTGAACTCCCATAACATAAAGAAAGCAGCCAAGGGATCAATTCAACCTCACCATACATTTTCAAGCTCCTTCTCGCAAGAATTATCACACAGTCGAGGCTTCTCTTCTGGGGGCAGACCAGCTCCCTCAGCTTCAAATGCGCCTGTCACAGCGCTTGAAACTCCGAAAAGCAACCCTATCATATCTCTTCTTTTGATTACATTAAACGCATCCTTACATACTCTTGACCTTGTAGCATTTACAGTAACTTCTGAATTAGAACATCGGATAAGCATCCCTTGAACCTTGTCGCAGGAAACGCCTTGGTAATCTGCGGACATCCTTTTTCCAGCAGATGAACCTAACTTGTAGGAAAAGCAACAGAACTAAAACTGTGATATTGCATTTCGGTAGAACTTAAAAAGAGAAACAGCATATCTAAAGCCGCGGCATTCACACACACGAGCAAGCACAAAGCTTCTTGGATTGGATCACACGCCGTTTAAAACACCTTTTGATGTATAAATTTTTAGGCCTCGTTTGCTCTCGAGGATTGAATTGGAATGGATAATTCACTACATTCTCGATTGGTCTCAACATTTTCGT
>VIEB01001479.1:37137-76479 GCA_006547085.1 Malus baccata | reverse complement strand
CGGGGTTGTTTTTAGTTGGAATCTTCTAGAGAATGATTTCCCCTTCACCAACAATTTCACGAACAAAGTGATAACGTACATCTATGTGCTTGGTCCTCGCATGATGAACCTGATACTTAGCCAAATAAATGGCACTCTGACTATCACAATGTACCTCCACCTGCTTCTGATCAACCCCCAAATCTCTAATAAGCCCATGTATCCAAATGGCCTCCTTTATAGCTTCAGCAACTGCCATATATTCAGCCTCTGTAGTAGACAAGGCAACAGACGACTGCAAAATGGACCTCCAACAAACTGGCCCTTTAGCCATAGTAAACACATAGCCTGTAGTAGACTTCCTTCCATCCAGATCACCTGCATAATCTGAATCAACATAACCAACTGCAAAATGACCAATACCAGAGTCATCCCTCTCAAAGCATAAACCAACATCTCGAGTACCATGGAGATATCTCAATATCCACTTAGATGCTTGCCAGTGCTCTTTACCTAGATTATGCATATATCGACTCACCATGTCAACTGCATGAGCAATATCAGGTCTAGAGCATACCATTGCATACATCAAACTACCAACCAAATTTGCATATGTTATATTTTTCATTTGCAGCTTCTCTTTATCATTTTTAGGACATTGTAGAGAACTCAATTTAAAATGAGAAGCCAAAGGGGTACTAACCGGTTTGGTTGAATCATGAACTCCAAACTTCCGAATCAACTTCTCAAGGTATTGTCTTTGATTCAAACTGACCAAACCCTTCTCTCTATCTCTAGTGATCTCCATGCCAAGGATCTTCTTTGCTTCACCAAGATCCTTCATCTCAAACTCATTCTTCATTTGTTTCTTCAATTTCTCAATCTCTTCAACATTCTTTGAGGCAATCAACATATCATCAACATATATCAATAAATAAATGAAAGACCCATCTTGCAACTTCTTGAAGTACACACAATGATCATATTGACTTCTAGAATAATTTTGGCCTCTCATAAATTTATCAAACCTCAAATACCATTGCCTTGGAGATTGCTTCAAGCCATAAAGTGATTTCTTCAATTTGCAAAATAAATTCTCCTTCCCTTTCACTATATACCCATCCGGTTGACACATATAAATCTCTTCATTCAAATCACCATGTAGGAAAGCCGTCTTCACATCAAGTTGCACAAGCTCAAGATCATACTGTGCAACAAGAGCTAACATAATGCGAATTGAGGAGTGCTTCACAACCGGAGAAAATATTTCATTGTAGTCAATGCCCTCCTTTTGTGCATACCCTTTAGCAACTAATCTTGCTTTGAATCTCACATTGCTTTTCTCATCAGCATCTTCCTTCTTGGCATACACCCATTTGCAACCAATAGCTTTCTTGCCCTTAGGCAATTTAGCTAACTCCCAAGTCTTGTTCTTCAAGAGAGAATTCATCTCATCACCCATGGCATTGCACCACCTATTCTTCTCCTCACTCTCAATGGCTTCCTCGAAATTGGATGAAATCTCATCAGTGATAATAGGAAGAGCAAAAGAAACATAGTCACTATACCGAGCTGGCTTGGTAATTTGTCTCTTTCCTCTGTTCTTGGCAATAGACTCTTGAGGTAAAACTTGCTCTTCAACTTGAATAGAATCTTCAAGTTCAACTTCTTCAACATCCTCATAGTCTCCAACTTCTTCAATTGTAGTGGCTTCGACATCAGCGGAAATAGGATTTGAAGTACCAGAGGCAACTTTCTCAAGCTCCACCTGTTGGACATCTTTCACATTCTTCTCAGAGTCCTTGTACATACTTTCTTCATCAAATGTCACATCTCTACTAATTACCAGTTTCTTCATCTCTGGACACCACAACCTGTAACCTTTGACACCACTACTAAAACCAAGAAAGATAGCCTTTTTGGCTCTAGGATCAAGTTTATTTTCAGTCACATGAAAATAAGCAGGTGAACAAAAAATACGGATATAGTCATAATCAGAAGAAGGTTTTCCAGTCCATACCTCCATTGGTGTCTTACCCTGAATAGCAGCTGAAGGTAACCGGTTGATGATGTGACATGCATAATTAACTGCTTCTGCCCAAAATGACTTGCTTAAACCCGACTGAGACAACATACATCTAACATTCTTAAGCAAGGTTCGATTCAATCTTTCTGCAACTCCATTTTGTTGTGGAGTTCCATTGACACTGAAATGTCTTACAATCCCTTCTTCTTTGCAAACTTTAAAGAAAGGGTCGGATGTGTATTCACCACCATTATCCGATCTCAAAATCTTAATCTTTCTCCCAGTCTGGTTCTCAACCATTTTCTTCCAACCCAAGAAAATGTTTAACACGTCATTCTTTTGCTTCATAGTGTAGACCCAAGACCTTCTTGAATAATCATCAACAAAGGTCACGAACCAATGTCTACCACTCAAAGAGGGAGTCTTTGTAGGACCCCAAACATTCGAATGCACATAATTTGTCTGATGTACAGCAGTACCAAACTTCACTCTAGTTTGTTTCCCCAAGACACAATGCTCGCAGAAATCAAGCTTACAAGTCGTGGCACCTTTTAGAAGACCTTTTTTCACAAGCCCTTGTAGAGCTTTCTCACCGGCATGGTCTAATCTCATATGCCACAGTCTAGTAGTATCTGAATCAGATGTGCCCATATTTTCAGAGACTACAGATGCTTCACCTGTCACAGTGCTTCCCTGCAATAAATACAAATGGCCACATCTAGGAGCTTTCATCACAACAAGTGCACCATAAGTAACTTTCAATGTCTGTCCATCTGAATGAAACCTGAAACCCTTGGATTCCAAAGTACCCAAAGAAATAAGATTTTTCTTCAAATTCGGTACATACCGAACACCTGTCAACTCTTTAACCATGCCATCATGCAACTTCAAACGAACTGTACCAATCCCTTTTGTTGTGCAAGGATTGTCATCTCCCATGAACACAACGCCACCATCAAACTCTTTCAAGCTTGAAAACCAATCCTTGTGAGGAGTCATATGATGAGTACAACCCGTATCCAACACCCACTTAGTAGCACAATCAAATGATGAGGAAGTGGTTAAAGCAAAATCAGAAAAATTTGTTTCAACCTCAGCAACATTAGCTTCAGAACTTTCTTTGCCTTTGGTCTTCAATTTAGGACAATCTTTCTTCCAATGACCCTTATTATGACAAAAGGCACATTCATCCCTTTCCAAAGGTTTTCTACCTTTAGAGTTTCCTCTAGGTCGAGACTGTGATTTTTTCCTGCTAGAAGATGACCTCCTCTCCGATGATCTACCTCTAACAAATAAAGCTTCAGAGGTACTATCATGATTTTTATCTCTATGCCTCATTTCATAATTCATCAAGGCATTTGACACATCTTCAAATTTCACAGTTTCTTTACCATGCATAATAGTGGTAACAAAATGCTCATAAGAGTCCGGCAAGGAATTCAACAATATTAAGGCCTTATCTTCATCCTTAATATCCTCATCTAAATTTAACAAGTCGGCAATCAACTTATTAAAAGCATCAAGGTGTCTAATCATTTTTGTACCTTCTTTGTATTGGAAGCGGTAGAGCTTTTTCTTCAAGTGTAGCCGGTTCTCTGCACTCTTGGTCATATACTTGTCTTCCAATTTTTGCCACAACACACTTGCTACCGTCTCCCGCATTACAAAATACTTCTGAGTTTTTGCAAGGCACAACCGAATTGAAGAGCAAGCTCACAAATTTAATTTCTCCCATTCCGACTTCGACATAGCTTCCGGCTTTTCTCCCAAAGCGGCAAGTAGATCTTGTTGAGCCAACACATCTTTGACCTCACATTGCCACATCCCGAAGTTGTTTGTGCCATCAAACTTTTCCACTTCGAACTTTGCATTTTGCACCGTAGTTCTTGCAAACCCGGAGCTGCTTCCAAAAGGATTTTCATCTTGCCCGTCTGACATCTTTGGCAACTAGACAGTACCCAAGAGCAACCAGTGCTCTGATACCAATTGTTGTGCTAAGATAGCACCAAACCCGTTGGAACCAACTCAATCTAACCCACAGGAAATTTATCAAATGAAAATGCAAGAACAAACTTGTTAAAAACACCAAGATTTTAACGAGGTTCCTCCACAGTCAGTGTAACTGGAGTACGTCCTCGGAGCAGTAGGAGCTCACCCAATAATCCACTATCAACCAAATGGGAGTTTACAAAGTGTTGGCAATCTCACAACCCATAAGCCCAATACACCCAATAGCTCTCACACACCAAAGAAACAAATAGAGAAAGAAATATAATGAATAATTTCTTCTCTACACATATAGCTTAAAGCTATTACAACAACAACTACTTTGGTGGATGATTACTAACCAAAATGAAGCATCAACTTCTTCTTTCTTTTGGGCTCTCTTCAACTCTCTTTGCTCTCTCAAAGATGGACTACTCAAAACTGAAAATTGGTGCTCTCTTCATCTTCTCTTTTCTTCTCCGAAAACCAAACATATTATGGCTTTGACAAAGCCATAAAACAAGCCACAAGACAATCCATAAAACAAGGAAACATTAGACAAGTTCCATGTTTTTCTCCCCAAAACAAGGAAGGATGTTGTCCACCTTTTTTTTTTCTTTTGAATTGTTTTGTTGTCCACTTGGCAACTTGACCAATTATTCAACACATATAGCCTCAACAACTTAAGTTGTTAGAAAATCCCCAGCTACGGGTTGTAATGGAGGCTTGAAAAGTGGTGGATATAACTTATTTTAAAGCTCCGAGGAGTTTTTGAGACTTCATAAAAAAAAATCTCTCCCAATAAGGGGCCATTTACTTTTAGGCTCTATATGGGGCTATACATATTTATTTATGTAGTGATTTGATTACGGGATAAATCTTTTTTGTGTTAAGTTTTCTTAATTTGATTTTTTGACATGTTATCTCAAAAAATTTATGAACATTTCAACCTAAAAAATTTAAAATTCTTACAAAGTTAGATTTCTTCACTCACTACTACAAATGTACCCATTAGTATCATTTGAAAAAACGACACGAAAAGCTTATTACTGTCAGATATTAGCAAAAATCCGACATAAAATCATGTATTGGAGGATAAAAGAACCGACATTATTGCTTGCATCACGAAAAGGCTTTTGCTGTCGATTAGTCCCCTTAAACCGCCAAGAAAACGCAAAGCGTTTTAAAATAAAAAAAGGACAATAGTGTCGGTTACATGCGACATTAAATACTGGAACATACCTTCAGATAACGCAAGTTTGTGTCGCTCCTAACCGACACCACTAACCATTAATAAATAAAAATAAACAAACCTAACACTTTCCTCCCGTCGGATAAAGATACATTTTGCCGTTCACAACCGACAAAAAATATGTTAATAATTAAAAAATATATATAAAAACGACAATTTCAGTTTTTGAATAAATAAAAATGAACAAAACTAATAATTATCCGCCAATATACATTCATAAGAGTTCAAAAGCAAATTTCACCCGTTTCTGAGGTCTTCATATTTTACCCATTCCCACGTGCTAAATTTTGGGTGTCATCTTCCAAATTGTCAATGCATGATATCAGCTCCATTTCTACAAGTGAATTCATAAAGCTTAGACATTATTGATATATGATGAATTTTTGAGACTATTCTAAAAGGAAGGATTGCTCAAGTAGATATAGTTCTCACTTATTCTGGTAGTCTCTGTAATCCCTTAGCAAGCAAACCATTGATGAGTTCCCCTTGAAAGCTTGGTTAGAGAATGCGCTCACCTGCACATGCACTTCAGAACTCAATTCATACATATCGGGGAGAGAGAGAGAGAGAGAGAGAGAGAGAGAGAGATAGAAAGAGGGAGAGAGAGTACCACAAAGTCCCAAATTTCAATCCCACTAGGAAATCATCAGGACAACGAAGAACTCATCGAAGTCGAATTGAACGGAGAGAAAGAACAATCGGCAGATGAGTAGAATGGCAAGCCAAGGAAGGGCAACATATGAGTGAGTTTTGAGTTGTGGGGTTCAAATTTTTTGTTCAAGGGAAAGGGGGAGGCTATTGAATTGCACCCAAGAGGTTTTACTATTCAAATCTGGAAGGAAGAACCCAAAAATCAACCCCCCTCCCTCCCTCACCTTTTCTCTCTCTATAACCATCCATCTAATCCCCCAATCCTTCCCTTTCTATTTATCTCTCTATAATTTCCCCTCAAATCCCTCATCGAATCTCTCTGTATCGGTTTTAATGACACCAGTTCATAATAATGTCGGTTACATCGTCAGATATAACTAACATCACTATTTTCTGTGCAAAGAATGGCCCGCCCAAAATTTAGCATGCAGGAAATTTCCCGCCCATTGCCCTTGGATAAACTGTTTAAAAATCAATTTATTTCATTTGACAAGAAGAATTAAAATATTTAAAAATAATTATTATTGTCGAGTAGAAGCGACACGATTCTCTTTTTAACCGACATTAACTTTATGTCGGTTGAAAGCGACATGATTCTCTTTTTATACGACACCACCATTTAAAAAGATTAAAAACTATGTTGGTTATAAGCGACATTAACAGTCTATGTTGGTTATATGCGACATAGACAGTTTATGTCGGTTATAACTGACAGTAATTCCAACACCATGTAAAAAGGTTGTCGAAAATGTCTATCCACCAGTATGTTATATAAAACCGACACAATAAGCCACTTTTGTAGTAGTGACTTATAAACCGTCGGATTAGATTCTCTTATCTCAATCTTATGTTTTGGTTTGTTTCTCTGAAATCAGACAAGATAAGATTCATCTCATAACTAAATAGTAATGCCCTTGCAATTTAGGTATGTTGTCTGTTTATATTTTTCAGTTTAGGTCTCTAAACTTCTAATCTCATTTTAATATTTATTGTGTTTTTATTTAGAAATTAGTAAAAGTAAGCACTTTTAGTATAACATATTATATCATTTTATGTCTTAAGCATTAAACATACAAATAAAAAGAATTAAAAAATGAATACAATGAGAGTATAAATGTATTCGAAGTGGTTGAGAGTGGCAAAATTTGGCTCACATGGGGTACTTTTTTCATGTGATCTACTGCTTTTTGGGGCTAGATGTTGCTTAATTTTTTGGACCCAATCAAGGAAGTTGTTAGCCCAAGTGGTGGATCTAGCCCATTTCCGACTCATTGGGAATGAAATTTCTCGTTAGGGCTTCAAATGCAGTTGCTTCATGCAGGATAAAGCTCTCATCGGGGATGCTCTTAGGGAACACATGACGCTTTGCCCCATGCTACAAACAAAACAAAGAAGTGGGGAATCTTGGGGAATATTGGGGAATCAAAACATCTCATCAAAAGCCTTCTACCACGGTCGATGCCCGTGGTAGATTGCTATTCATCACGAGCAGTCTGCCCGTTAGGAATCTGAATATGTTAAAAAGTCTCAGTTTTTACCACGTGTTTACTTGATCCCGTTTATTGTCCAAACCTATTCTAAGGTAATCCACAAAATTGTATATAACAAATAGTATATAATTGAAAGAGGATACTTGCTCACATCTGAGCCTAATAACCAAGCATCTAATCTCAGCCATTTATCTGTAACAAACTAAGGCCACGCTGAGCAAAATTAAACTTATTTTAAATCAGTTTAGACCTTAATCTCAACACAAACCCTTTATTTGATTATTGGCAAGCAGAGAGAAAGTACGAGCATCAAAACAATAAGAGATCGTCAAAGGTCCAGCAATATTCATTGAAGAAGATGAAAATGTATTTTGCTGCTGGTACTAATTAAATGACAGGCGGATTCACAGATGCATACGAAAGAAGCTCCTTATTGCTTTCCAATTTGGCCATATCTTCTTCCTTGAGAGTCAAGGATGCTTCTATGCCTTCGCCATCTCTTGTGTCCATCAATAGAATTAGATTCTTCAGTCCTCCAATGTGAGGAACCCATAACGGCTTTCCCCATCCGAAATCAACTTCATAGAAAGGAAATCTGCACCAACTGCTGCAGTTGTAGTTGTCCACATCCCTTTTCATAAGGTGTCCGTACTCTTTGTAGAACTCACACGCTTCCTCCCCGCTAATTCCGTTTCCATATCTTACTTTAAATTCCTCCATCTCTTTCCTGAATTTAGTCACCAAGCTTTGAACGTCGTCTACTTCACTTGCTTCGGTCTTTGCTACACAGAGCCCCACAAGATTCCCCAACAAGTTTTCTGCCAAAGGCGACACCAATATTTTCCGAATGTTCACAAATTGAGACAACTCAGATGGCCTTACAACACCCAAGTTTGATCTCGATGCTTCCATGGCACACTTCCAAATCAACGCTGATACCACTTCAACGCAAGTTGGGTTTTCCACGGTGGCACTATCAGCTTTGGACTTAAGAGCGGCAATCTTTGAGGCATCAAAAACAAATCTCTTAGTTATACACTTCTCTTGGGGAAATTCCAGGGCAGGTTGAAGCGAACTCAAGAAATGTACTTGTGGGAAAAGAGAAGCTGCAACACCAAATTTATCAGGAAGCTCTATATGATCAGTAATAGTATTAGAACCACGGGCAATTGCTGCCCAGCAACTAGTGAATTTGCTTAGTGTATAAGCATCGGCGACCTTATGTGAGCTGCCAACCCCAATTGCAAGTCCACCACATTCAAAGAAGTTGGCCTTCACGAGTAGAAGATAGCATGTGTCTGCTTGCGAGGAGTCTAAAACAGTTGGAAGCAATTGTTTTAGGATCACAAGTTCGGGCTTGTTCAATATCTTCGACATGGGACAGTTCACTCGGGCTTCAACATAGGCAGCTCCATGGTCGTTGCAACAAATTGAAGCGTTGTGCTGGAAATTTCCGGCATATGGATAGAAGCGAGTGAGGGCTTCAGATAATGATTTCTTTAGAAGCTTGGATCTCTCGGCAACCAAAGAATGTTTGCCCTCAAAATACTTATTATTGTCGTTGGGATAAAAGAGAAGTAGTGGGACATAAATATCCGGAAAAAGCTGATCGAAAACAGAAAGGCTTAAATTTCTAAGGTGGTGAGGAGTTGGCAATGATGGTCTAATTGTGTCCTTGTAAATGACTTGTATCTTCATCTCTGAACCCATCTTTTCTCTCCACACTTGAGTTTCATGGCAAACACCTCCCAGCTTCATATAAAGACACACGGAGTCGCCGTACATCGGGAGATCCAGCGCAATGGAATTAATTCGACTACTTTGTTCTGTTTGTCATTGTCCAATTCGTTCAATAGAATACGGCCTTAAAGAAACATATGAAATAGGATCATGCATAAGCACTTTGTTTTATGCCCAAAGGAATATCTTCACTAAAAAATGGAATCTATTGGTTTACTTTTTCCTTTTATTCTTTGTTAGATCTCTATTTAATCAACAAAAAAAGGAATCATTTTTCTTGTATTCCCTCTCTGTCAGGCCTTTGTTAGATCTCTATTTAATCAACGAAAAAAGGAATCATTTTTCTTGTATTCCCTCTCTGTCAGGCTATGGTTAAGAGTTTTATTTATTTATTTATTATTACTACTTAAACCAGCATCACTAATTACTGTATAAGTCTTAAGTGTTGTGTTATAGCATGCAGGCCTTTTCATTTTTGGCCTGTCCTTGTTTGGACTGTCGGCCGAGGAATGACTATTATTTTAGACTGGGTTGGATTTACTGCATTAGTCCAGCAAAAGAAAAGAATTATATAATGAAAAAACCCGAATTTACATTTTATTTGTAATTCTAAAATGAACAAGCAAGAAAACAATGAAATATCATCAACATCCAGGAGAATAAAAACCTAGGAATCACAAGTGGCATTGTAATTTTTATTTTTTCAGTACTAATTAGATGACACTCGGATTCAGAGAAGCATAGGCAAGCAGTTCCTCATTGATTTAAATTATATGGCCATTTCTTCTTCATTGAAAGTCAAGGACGCTTCTCTGCCACCCCCATCTCTTGCATCAGTCAACACAACCATATCTTTTCCATAGTCTGAGTCACCCATTGACGCCTCCTCATCCACACGTGTCAAATTTTCAATCTTAACACGTGGACAACACAAATAGGGTGACGTGGATGTGATATTTCAACCAAGAAACTAAAATTACAATATGAGGAATAACTACTTATAAGCACATTTGCAAGGTCATGAGGATTAATTCTAGAGAACTTTAACGAAAAACAATGTTCACTTTAACGAAAAATCACATATTTTATCCTTTATTTTGTCTTTGTCGTTAAAACTTAAAGTTTTCAAGCCATTTTCATTAGTTTTTCTTTAATTGTAAACATTTTTCACTATAGTGGATCTATATGTAGCCACCTTAACAATTTTGTAGTGTTCTTCATGATTTTGATCTATAGAGTAAGATTCACAGTGATATAGTCTCCTGGATGCCTCTCTCGCTACCAACAATTAATTGTTCCAAATTATTGGTTTGCGTTAAGAATTATCTTTTCATATTCAATATAGAAAAAATTGATCCTGTTGTGCGGAAACGTCAAATATGAAATCAATAAACTAATACGACAAAATATGACAAGACAAATAATCCAAATGACACAAGAATTTATACTCGTTCGACGTAAGCCTATGTCCAGTTCGGAAACGTCGAGAAAATTCCAATAATAATCAAAATGGAGATTACAAATTAAGTTTAACTCTCAAATTCCAAAACCCACATACACTCAATAGCTCTCACTCATACAAAGAACAAATGAAGAAGATGGACACACATACCAAATCCCTTCTCTCCAAAAAAACACAAAACGTAACACCAATATCTTTGATCGAGTGATTGCTAACAAAGGGGGAGCATTATCTCCTTTTCTCACTATCGACAGCTCATTTTTCTTTCATCTGCTGCCTCTTCTCCCCAAAACCAAAGAAGGCAGAATGCCTTTATAAAGTGGAGTTGCTGCCTTAAACCCTAAGAGCAACTCCACCCCAATGAGGTAGGCTGGCACAAAGCCTTAAAAATATGCTGACTTCCCTAAAAAACCCTCAAGCCAATCTAAATAAACCAACCCACAGCCCAAGCCAGCTTGTAGGCCGACCCAAAACATGCTTAAGTAATGTCCCGGCATATTTGATGTCACATTGGCGTCATCATGACGTCAGCGAGGCCCACTCCTTTTTTTTATTTTCGGCGCGTTTCCGACGTGTAAGATCTCACATCGTCCAAAGGAGTAATCCTTATATGTATATTCTCATCCCTACTTAGCACGAGACCTTTTAAGAGCTCATTGGCTTCGGAGTTCATCGGAGCTCGAAAGTTAAGCGAGTTCGCGCTAGAGCACTTTCAGGATGGGTGACCCACTAGGAAGTTGCTTGTGAGTTCCCAGAAACAAAATCGTAAGGGCATGGTCGGGGCCCAAAGTGGACAATATCGTGCTACGGTGGTGAAGCGAGCCCGGGATGTGGTGGACCCCGGGTTGGGATGTGACAATTTGGTATCAGAGCCTAACCCTAGTCGTGGTGTGCTGACGAGGTCGTCGGGCCCCTTAAGGGGGGTGGATTGTAAGATCCCATATCACCCAGAGAAGTGATCCTTATATGTATATTCTCATCCCTACCTAGCACGCGGCCTTTTGGGAGCTCACTGGCTTCGAGTTCCGTAGAAACTTCGAAGTTAAGCGAGTAGCGCGCAAGAGCAATCCCATGATGGGTGACCCACTGAGAAGTTCTCATGTGAGTTCCTAGAAAAAAAACCGTGAGAGCGTAGTCGGGGCCCAAAGCGGACAATATCGTGCTACGGTGATGGAGCGGGCCTGGGATGTGGTGGACCCTAGGCCGGGATGTGACACGAAAGATAAAGGGCGCAGGACTTGTCGTTGCAGGCGCAATAATCAAGAGCTGGGAGAAGCCACGTGGGTGACACACCCCAACCCCGATATCCCCACAAACCAGGGTAGGCACATGTTGGCCAACACCCGAGGGTGACGAAGCCATTTAAACATGCATACAAATAAAATATATACATTTAGAACGATTATACCAAAACAAAAATGTGTTCAGAGCATACAACTAACTAAGAATAATATGAGAGAATGACTATAAAAAGATACTTATACTGAGAATACTCAAGGATAACTACGCCGAAGTGCTCTGATGCCAGGATCATGTGTTTCGATCCTAACTCTTGAGGGGGCGCAAAACCAAAGGCGGGTGGACCAAAGTTTATAATAATAATGCTAATAATAAGAAAACATTTTATTTCCGAACATAATAACCCCTTGTTTTGAAAACATATATAATACTACATATAGGTTTTATAAAAACCCTAGCATGTCGTGTAAAACATTCGTAAAACATCTATAAATCGTATCTGCGGAGTACTCAACTAGGGGTATCATAGTCGCCCGAAGGCAGTACTTGTTCATCATCTGAAGGTGAAGTTGAATTACCTGTCCATCACCCAAAGGTGAAGCTGAATTAAATAGCATACATCCACACCAACACTAGTTATGGCTAGTGAAGCTGTCCACACCGCTTTCGGTAGGGAAGCTGGGGGTATATAATATATCATATCTTACTCTCCATCATTTGTGTCCTATGGCCATAGACATCTATACCCGTGCTATGCGGATGTGCCGTATGATAACCCACTAGGTAAGTACCAAAAGCGTACCTTAGAAATCTCATATCAATCCCAGAGCTCAAAATCTTGAAGTCTCATCTCATAAATCCAAGATAAATCGTATTCATGAAATCCATAAAATAATTCATGTTCGTAAAACCGTAATATAAATCATATTAAAAAACCATAGAAATCCATATATGCAAATCCAATAATTCAATACCTTTAATAAAACATAGTTTCGATAAATCAAACTATTTTGTAAACTATAAGTATGAAAATCCATAAAACATATTAACATATTATAAATCATGCTCCGTTCATAAAATATGCAGTGCATCCTAGGCTAATATTTAATAAAAATATATAAGTTAAGAAGGAGTCCACTAACAGATATTTTGTTGCCCGGGAACCACTCGAGCTAGCGAGGATGACGTCGCTTCCCGCCAACATGCATAAACACAATTAGAAACCATTTAGTAAAACTATACCTAAATAATAGAATTTGGAAAAACAGACGGTGAATTCGAATCCGGCACGTTGAAAGACCTAAGGAGGGAACTCCGGTTTCCCCCACTCATTGCCACGGGGCGGCGGCCCGAGTCACCACGCGCCACCCCAAGCACCGGGATGGGTTGTCGACGCCACCAATTGCTGCCATGGACGACGGCGGAGCATAGTGCCTCCAACAAAGGCACGTACACTCCACATGCACTCATGCACGCGAGTACGGTCGTACTCGCCACTTCAAATTTTCTGGAATTTTTCCATATTTTTTGTCCAACTTTGAGAGCTCATTCTAAGCTCGATACAAGCCCAAATCAAGTGATTCAAAAGCCAAAATGTAGTTAGGAATGTAGAGAAGAGATTCATACTCTTGGATGGCTCGAGGGAATACGAGGTTGGCCGAAAAAACGTCTAGAATATGGCCAAACAGTCACGGTTTTAAATTTATGCTCCCCGAGTTGATTTTCATGTTAAAACTTCATCATAGTCACTTTTAATCATCAATAAAGTGATCTAGCCTACGGGGGAGGAAGATAAAAGAAGTTTCGAAGCTCACCTTCGCCGAAAAAGACGATACATCGTCTGAACTGGATGCACATTAAATGCGCTGTGCTATGTGAAGGAGAAGAAAAGTTTCCTTGCTTATTTTAGGACCTAGAATGATGGTTGCTTGAGGGTGTGCTCGCCGGAGTAATAAGGTGGTTGTGGTGGTGGTTAAAGGTTGCACAGGGAAAGATAAATAAGAGTTGAGAGGGTGGTTTTATGTGTTTGTTTTGGCTACACAGAGAAGGAGGAATGAGAGCTGGGGTGAGGGGATGGTCACAGCGGAGAAGAAGACGATGAGGGAGATAGAGGGTGAGATGCTGTCGGCTAAAAGGGGGGAAAATGTGATGTGTGTGTGTGTGTTTGAATGACAGAAAAGGGGGATAAATAATAGAGGGAGGGGAAGTCACGGGCCAACCAAAGAAACCTCCAGAAAATGGGGGAGAAATCTACCACGTGGCAGCCTGTGAGTGGTTCAAGGGTGGGATAAAAAATATCCACTTGTGAAATTACCAAAATACCCTTGCGTTTAAAATTTTGTAGAAGCTTTATTTTAGCTTTGAATTCGAATCTGTTTGCACCCACGCATTCATAGTGACGAGTACTAAGAGGATACATCAAGAAAATAGATCTTACGTGACACAAACAAAAGTCAATGCCTTTACCTTGAAGGGCATTTTCGTAATTTCATATTTTAAAATTATAGAAACCGTAATATTTGGGGGTGGGTCATTACATGGCGCATCTTCGGCTGTTGGATTTCTAATGGCTAATTTTCTGGACCGTTAGATTTCCAACGGTCAAAAAAATTTGAAATTCAAAACCAACGGCTAGTGACGTGGCGCTTTCTAGGCCGTCTGATTCCTAGATCAACGGTCCACAATTTTCGGCCAAAAAACATTATAAAAAAAAAACGAAACGGTCAGAATTATGATTGTTGGCCACGTGTCCAAATCTGGGTTGTTGGATTTCAATCTTTTTCAAATCCAATGGTCCAAATTAATTAACTTAATAAAAAAATTATTAAAAATTGTTTAAAAATACAGAAAAAATAAAACAAAAATTTATTATTTTTTTCTATAAATACCTAACCATCATTTTACACCTTACACCACATTTCAATATTTTCAACACTTTTGGATAATAACACATAACGTGACAAGATTGATTAAAAATCATATCCGAAATTAAAACTTTTTTTTTTATTATTTTATAAAAAAAATTAATAATATTTTAATACGAATTAACTAGACTTTGTGTCAGCGCATTTTTTAGGGGTAGAGATGTATTTGGCCAATTACTGTTCATTATAGTTAATCACTATTTATTTGAATGGATTTAATGGGCTAAATGTTAGCGCATTTTTAAGAGTGGACTTACTTTAAAGCCACTCATTTGGCATACAAATGGGAAACCGAAAAGGCCAAACAAATGAGCTGCTAGCTAACAATATTGAAGAGCCCAATAGAAATGAGCCACATATTCAACAGATCCTATATAACATTTCTTATTATAGTACAATGTAATCAACGAAAGAACTAGTGTTGGATTTATTTTTGGTACAAAATGAGTGCAAGTACAAGCATCAAAGCAATGAAAGATCAGAAAAGGTTCAGCAGTATTAAACTAAATTACAGTTGGATTTAAAGATGCATACTCAAGCAGCTCCTTATTGCTTTCAAATATGGCCATGTCTTCTTCCTTGAGAGTCAAGGATACTTCTATGCCATCTCCGTCTCGTGTATCCATCAACACAAGTAGATTCTTGAACTCCATGCCCTGAGTCACCCATGATGGCTTTCCCCATCCAAAATCGTTTTCATAGAAAGGAAACCTGCACCAACTGCTGCAGCTATATGTTTCTACATCATTCCTTATCATGAGTTTCCAATAATCCTTGGAAAATTCCCATACATCATTCCCGTTAATACCAATACCATATTTTACTTTAAATCCCTCAATTTCTTCCCTAAGCTTAGTAACCAAGCTTTCAACATTATCTACAAACTTACTTGCTTCAGTCTTTGTCGCAAAGACACCAATAAAATTTCCCAATACGTTTTCTGCCGAGGGTTGCACCAATATTTTTCGCATGTTAACCAGTACAAACCACTCAGATGGCCTCACACAACCCAAGTTTGACCTTGATGCTTCCATGCCACACTTCCAAATGAGCGCTGACACTACTTGAACCCGTGTAGGATTTGGAACGGTGACACTGGCAGCTTTGGACTTAAGAGCAGCAATCTTTGAGGCATTGAACACAAATCTCCTAGTTTTACACTTTTCTTTAGGGAACTCAACAGCGGGCTGTGGTGCGTTGAGGAAATCTAATGGTGGGAAGAGAGATGCCGCTGCCCCAAATTCTGCGGGGAGCACTACATGATATGTGCTGGCAGAGCCAAGAGCAATTGATGCCCAACTTTTAATAAATGCGCTGAGTGTAGACGCATCCGACACCTTATGTGAAACGCTGACTCCAATTGCCAGTCCCCCACATTGAAAGAAGTTGGCCTGGACTAGGAGAAGATAGCCCATGTCTGCTTGTGTGGAATCTACATCAGTTGGAAGCAACTGTTTTCCCATCCCAGCATCTGGTTTGTCCAAAATATTTGACATTGGACAGTTGACTAGGGCCACAAGAAAGGCAGCCCCATTGTCATTGCACCAGATTGAATCATTATATTGAAATTTTCCTGCAAAGGGATAGAAGTGAGTGAGGGTTTCAGACAAAGATGTTTTCAAATGCTTGGATCTTTCCGAAACCAAAGAATGGCACCGATCGTTCCTCTTGACCTCATCATGGATACTAATATCAACGTTGGGATAGAACAAAAGTAGTGGCACATAAACATCTGGAGAAAGCTGATCGAAAACCGAGAGGCGGATAGTTTTAAGATGGTCAGGAGTTGGAGAGGATGGTCTAATTGTTTCCCTGTGAAGGACTTCAACCTTTATCTCAGAACCCATATTGTTTCTCACTTGAGAGTTTCAAATCTCAGTTTAATATAAAGACACACAGCTTTTCCCACGTCGATACATCCTATACAATCAAGGAAAATTCAAGTAATTTAGTTTAGTTTATTATAATGTCCAATGTCCAATATCCTGTGAATCGATAATCCATATGTTACCGTTGGGCAGTAAAAAAATGGTTTTCATATCGATAATGTCAAATTCAAGTAATTTGTTCAGTTTACCGGACTATCCAATAACATTATTTTAAGTAATCTACATGGGTAGGTTTTGATACTTGCATCTTGTAATGCGGATAGAATTTGCTTATTTATTGAGAAGGTATCAATTGACGATGCATGCTAAGTGTCCGTATATATCCATTGATTTGAGTTTTGCTTTTGTTCTTTAGCAAGGTTTTAAAATTCAAAATGTATAATTGAATCAAGTATTTCGTTTATTCAAGATTTTAAACATTGAAGAGCAAATTCATGATTAAAATAATAATAAAATTCAATAGACATTAATTAAAACATTTCAACCCACTTCTTGCCACAATCAAATGACATACGTCCTTTCAAATCTTTCAACTAGGGAATCACGACTTTGAATTTTACCAGATTTCCACTGGAGCACTAATTAAGAACCCCTGCTCGTCCAACAAATCTTAACGGGCAGCAGAACATTCCCACAACCTCTGCAACTTCTCTACTTCTCATTTCGTTGTTAGAAATTGCAGATGGGGGGTGAGGCAGCAGTGTAATTATAATTCAGTTGAATGAGAATGAAAAGCCTTTTTCTTTATTTCACATGCATTAAATACTGTCAACACTCAACAGTTAATCAGTTTTATGTGTCTAAATAATCAACTTTGACACCATTGCTGCTTTAACTGTTGAGAAATGTATTGAGAACGACAGATCGTAACTTAATTAACCCGTGATTTATATGAAGATTGACGATATGCAGGACTTGCTTTAGCTGCTTACCAGTTCTTGATGATATATTGAAATCTCGTGTTGTGAAATATAATTTAAAAGGGGTACAGCTTCATGATATTTTTACCTAAAGCTTTATTTCATCACTAATCAGAAAAGGGGGTACAACTTGATGCATCCCTGTTTAATATCGTTTGAAAATATCGTGTTGTGAAATATAGTGTTAATGCCACACATATGATGTATAAGAAAGCAAACCAAAATAGATTTTCATGACAACAATTAAAACTTTCTGACACAAGCCAACCCGAAATGTCCACTTTGACTCCGAATCGAATTGTGCGGGCCAACACCAAGAAGGTGACTAAGCCATAAAGTGTAGTGATGTGGAAAATGTAAATAAATTTAAACCTAAAAGTGCCTAAATATAAGAGTGCACTTGTGAGCGGGAATGAACACATTTCACACGTGATGTCAGAGCATAAGTAAAGTACAGTAAAATAAGATGAGAATTATACCATCGAAGGTAATCACCTATATCAAATTTGCCAAAAATCCTCGTCGACACGAAAGCTCAACACTAAAACCTGGAGTGACGAAAAACAAGGGTGAGTGGGCCTAAAAATAAAGTTTTATAAAAACTTTTTTGAAAACATTATAACCCCTCATCATAAAACAAGTATAGTTTCCAAAATATACATACAACGTATAGTATGAAAATACTTACCGTAGCCTGCAATATCTCAAGAATTCTATATGTCACAAAATTCGTAAATAGGCATATAACTTCCAGTAGTCACAATATCTCGCAAAAATAAACATATCACATCGAGTGCTCATCGACATATGCTGACACACGAGTTCATGTAGAGGTATTCTAACATGAACCAGACTAGGTGTGATAATGATTTACGCTCTAGTATTACAATTACATGAAGACTTGCGCTAGGCACATCACATACGAGTCCTAATTGCCTATAGCAATCTAGGACAGGATTGGCACCTACAATGGATCCAAAATGGGTGTACAGTACGATATGAACATACACGTGAAAGACTGGCCTTAGCTCGGGCGAGTACTAATACTGATGCAGCAAACGATGAGCAGATAACATAAATATAGTCATGCCATAATGATTCGATAGATGCATTCAACATAATATTATTCATAGCCGTAAATCTAATTAAGGCATCTCGTAGGATTTATAATGATTTACTAATTTTCATCGTTACATCATTTCCTACAAACGTTAATTTAATTACGGTTGTCACGTAGAAAATTCATTATTAGATGCATATATGGAAACTAAACAAATATATGTATATATAAAAAATAAAATAAAACCCACTCATAAATCATGTCGTTAAGTCGAACCCGCCTCAAGGGCATCGAAGATCCTTGCGATGCGTTTCACCTAGAAATGAGACAATTTATGTAAATATATAACGTACTAACGTAGAGACGCGTTTTGGTACAAAGTACGGCTAATAAAAAACTCTTTTAAAACGGTCGAATTTTGGAAAATGGAGGGCTGATTTAGATTTGGCACGTCGAGAGACCTAAGGAGGGACCTTGAGTTTCTCCACGTGTTGCCGCACGTGCCGCCACAAGGTGGCTGCACTAGCTTCCCACGCTCCTTCTTCACGAAACCTGCAGTTTTTGCAGGTTGTAAGCCTAACTTTCAGAGCTCCAAATGAGCTCAATCTGGGGAGTCTCCTCAAGGTGTTTTCTGTTACAAACAAGCCCAAAAATCATATATCACGCATAGAGGTGATTCTAAATAATGAGAGGAGTTCATTTAATGTGTTTTCAAACTTACCATCACTAAGATGATGAGATCCACGCCGGAAGTCGTCAGAGAAAACGTTGAGCAATGGTGGTTCTCACTGAATGGGAAAAAAACCTCAAGCAAGGGTATCCTGAGTAAAACGGCAAGAGAGAGGAGATGGTGCCCCACCGCAGCAGAATGGTGGTGTTCGTGTGGTTTTTCCAATCACGAGAATAGTGATGGTGGTCACGGTTTGTAAAAAATAGAGGGACGAAAAGACCTGGGGGGTTTCTCTCGCTTTTGGGTCTCATGGAACTCGCCCAGGTAGTGAGATGGCGGTGGTGGTTCAAATGGAGTTCACCGAAGAATTTTACTATTCATCTTCTTTCTCTTCCACACCTGCTTTGTGATCCCTTTCCACCACCATGAAGAGCTGCTACCATCATGCCTTCTACTAGTCCTCAATTTAATAATTACTTATATTTTTTATTTCTTATTTTGTGTAGCCTTATTACTAACATAGTGTTTATTTATATTAATTTTATTGCAAATTTAGATGGTGCGGTATAATCACCCATCTTGTACTGCATATATATTTTTCTTGCAATTTTAGATGATGCAGTATAATCACCCCCATCTTGCACTACATACTCAATTTTCTTGCTACATTAATGGTGCGGCATAATCGCTCATTCTACACTACATTATTTAAACTAGAGTGGTGCGGTACAATCGTCTTCTTCGTTAATTTTCTTTATTTTTTGTAGTAATACTTGATATTGTTGGCAGTGCATGTGTATTGAGTATTACTAACTACCTAATAATTTTTAATTAATGTCTAAATTATGTTAATCTCAAGTTTGAAGTTTCGAGTGCTTATCATTTGACTTGAAATTCAAAAATAAAAAAATTATAAGAATAAAAAGTTCTAACACTATATTTCCTCAAAATCTATATTATTTTAAGTTCTTACACATCTCATTTTTCTTTTAGAATAAAAAGTGGCGAACTTGATGAACTTGCGCAAACCCTGCCCTCAACCCATCAGATTGACACCGACATCACCCCCTATGCGCATAAAGACTAAAATACACCAAGATTCTGTCCGTCAGGTTTGGATTGAACCAGGCAAAAGGGTAATTTTCTCTAACCCCATTCTAGGCCCAAACACAGCAGCTCAAGCCCATTGCTTTCTGTGAAGAAGAACCCAAAACAAAAGATCCAGTGGCAAACGGTTATTAATTCAAATTGAAGCTCTAATCCATACCCGAGATGAATAGTGCAATCGAAAATTCAACGTCGGACTATAGCAATGAGTGAGATGCTTCTAATTGCTTGAATGTAAATTTTATATTCATATACTTATGGGGCTACATAAGTATAAAGGTCGTACCCAGTCCACAAGGCTTCCGCTTCCAGACTCTGCGTAAAGTGGGAGTCTTGTGCACTGGGTACGACCTTTATACTTATGGGGCTACATGCCTCACTTTCATACTAGACGAGAACTAAATATCAATGGACTAATGTCCCATTCTTGTTATAAGGGTCTCGTAATCACATATAATTAAATGACATACTAAGTAATTAAATTCATAATGCTCTACTGGAGATTGAGGATATAGATGGTCACATATTATTAAGTTTATGGTTTGTAATTTAATTAGCATGTCGTGTAGTGGTCCACTACATATTTAAATGAGTGAGTAATGAATATTCATGTGTTGATGTAAAGGTGTTTTCAGGATAAAATGCAGTCTGTATGTATGATGAATAAATCGGAAGAATGATGCTATTTATGATCTGTGAAGTAATAAGGATTAATGATAAGATAAGGCAATAAAAAAGACATATCTCTCGTAGACTTTACAGGGATGTAAATGTGTAATTCTTAGATGTTGATAAAAATAACAATAACAAAAAAAAGATAAAAATAACAAAATAGAGGGGAGAAATGGGACATGGGTGGTCACGGACAACTTCAAACAGCAAACATGAAAAAGACCGGAGGCAAATTGTCTGCAAAGGTTCAACAAAAATATGAAGTGTTCTTTTTGGAGGCAGATTGTCTGCCCTTCTGTTACCGTGCCCTTCTCATCCCCTTCTATTTGTGCAGTCACGGTTAAACCACGTCAACATTTTATATTGATTTTTTAATAGAGATAATAAGACAAAAAGCGATAGGAATATAAAATGTTGATGTGGTTTAACTGTGATCGTACAAATAGGAGAGGATGAGAAGGGCACGGTAGCAGACAATCTGCCTCCAAAAAGAACACTTCATATTTTTGTTGAACCTTTGCGAATGGACGAAAATTATCCTCCTTTAACATTCCCTAACAACCCTCTGTCCAAAACCCAATCTTATATCATCAACTGGGCACTCACCGGTTGTCGGCCGGATAATATGCTTTGCCCCTGAAACCGAAACATGGTTCAAGCTCCCCTACTTGTAAACATACCCCAGCAACCTCTCTCCCCACTTTCCAAACTTTATGGTCCGCCACCAGAAACTTGAAATTTGATGAGCTAAATCTCAGGTATAAAGTAAAAATTTAAGAGAGACAGAGTGAGACAATAAAAAGGTTAAAAAGGTGGATGCCATCTAGATCATGTGTGAATGGTGGCTATGATCGAGGTATGGAGGGTGGGGAAGGGAAGGATGGTCTTTCTTTCATGTTCTGGATAAGTGCTTCCTTACAAAGCACAAAGCAGGTGCTTTGAGAAAGCACTTCTATGACTCAAAAACACTAGTTTTAACCCTTACCAATTTGAAACATGCCTGAATTCATTTAGTGAAAGCACTAGTTTTAGACTTTATTTTTGGTACAACCTAGCGTACAAGCATCAATACAATGAGTGATCAACCAACCTCATCCAATACTCATCTAAGAAATTAAGCGCTAGAGAAGGTTCTTTTGTGGGGGGGGGTTACAAATTAAATTACAGATGGATTCAAAGACGCATATTCAAGCAGCTCCTCATTGCTTTCAAATATGGCCATGTCTTCTTCGTTGAAAGTTAAGGACCCTTCTATTCCATCGCCATCTCTTGCATCCAGTAAGACAATTGAATTCTTGGAACCAACACAAGAAATGAAGACCCATGATGGCTTTCCCCAACCAAAATCGGATTCATATAGCGGAAACCTGCACCAACTGGTGGAACTATAGCTGTCTGTATCATCCTTTTTCATAATGAGGTTCACATTCTCCATGAAAAGTTGACAGAATTCCTCCCCTCTAACTCCATTTCTATATTTTTCTTTAAATTCCTCAATGCCCTTCCTCAGTATAGTAACCAGGCTTCGAAGATCATGATCATGTGCTTCACTGCTAGATTCTTCCGTCTTTGATGCAACCAACCCCACAACATTCCCTAGCAAATCTTTATCTGCCAAGGTCTGCGCAAGTACTTTCCTCATGTTCACTGTTTGACACCATGAAGAGGGCCTTACTGAACCCAAGTTCGATCTTGACGCTTCCTTTGCACATTTCCAAATGAGTGCGGACACTACTTCAACTCGTGTTGGATTTGGCACGCTAGCACTGGCAGCTTCGGACTTGAGAGCAGCAATCTTTGAGCCATCAAACACAAATCTCCTTGTCGTACACCTTTCTTTAATATCAAATTTCATGTCACTAGTTGGAGTTGGCGCTGGCGGTGAGTTTAGGAAATCTAGTGGTGGGAAAAGAGAAGATGCAGCCCCAAATGCTACAAGAGGCACCACATCAATAGTTCTTGGCGAGCCGAGTGCAATTGCAGCCCAGCGATTAATGAATTTGCTGAGCGTGGAAGCATCCGCCACCTTATGCGAAATATTGACTCCGATTGCCAATCCACCGCATACGAAGAAATTGGCCTGGACTTGTAGAAGATGACTTGTATGATCATTTGGAAGCAATTGCCCTAGCATTCCAAGATCTGGTTTGTCAAAAATCTTTGACATGGGACAGTTGACTTGGGCTTCAAGAAACACAGCCCCCTGGTCATTGCAACAGATTGAATCATTAAACTGGAAACTTCCTGCAAAGGGATAGAAGAGAGTGAGGGCTTCAGATAAAGATGTCTTTAGAAGCTTGGATCTTTCCGCAACCAAAGATCGGTGATTGATATCATTGACCTCAAAATCATCACCGCTGCTGCAGATGGGGTAGAAGAGAAGCAGTGGGATATAAATTGGAGGAACAAGCTGATCAAAAAATGAGAGGTTATTGGTAGTTTTGAGGTGCGGAGGAGTTGGACAGGATGGACTAATTGTTTCTATGTGAACGACTTCGACCTTCACGTCAGAAGCCATGATCTTGCTCCCCATTTAATTTCATCACAAATTTAAGAACCCTCCATTTAAAGACCCAGATTCACCTCACAACAACTGCTCCTATGCAGGAAAAGTCAACTTTATTCAGTTATTAATTCATTGTATCTGAATATTCAACTGAGCTAATCTCTAAGAAATATTAGCAAAGCTCGGAAAGTTCCTCGGGTTGAATGTTGACCAAGAAATACAAATACACAAGCTAGCCGTCAATGGTTGTGCACTATATCCCTCATTTCCACGAAGCATCGTCCACTAATTATTTCATAGTCAAATAGAAGAATATAAAATCGAAATGACCCGGAAACCACACGAAGTATGTTTGTGCTGCTTCATCTTAGTTTGAGTTACACCCAATAAAGTTGCTCTGGGGTTTTCACTAGTATTTAAAAGGAGACGCTGTATGTGAATTCAACGAAGCTCAGGTTTCATTTATGTACCATGATCCCTGTTAAGTTCGAATCTTCCCTTTACTTATTAAAAGAAAAAATAGGATTGTTATGAATCCCAGAATTTATCTACGTGCTATTAGCTAGTTCAACCCTTCAAATTTTAGGCAATACACGCAAATAAGAGTTCCTCTGTGAACCAAATCAAGCAAATTTTGCTCGGGTCCTTCGCAAAGTTGAAGAACGTGGCTTTCAGGGCATGATAGGGTCATTAGATTGCATGCATTGACAGTAGAAGAACTGTCCTACCAGATGGCAATGAGGATTTAGCAGAAGATCGAGAAAGCCAACTACTGTGTTAGAGGCGATTGCCTCGTTTGACACATGAATCTGACATGCTTTATTTAGAGTCTCATTATCCCAAAATGATATTACAATACTCAGGTGTTCACCCCTCTTTACTAACCTGACGGAGGTAAATCACCTCAACTGGATTACTACATCAACATGCGTCAGTACAATATGGGGTATTACCTAATAGATGACATCTACATGAGATAGGCAACGCTTGTCCAAATATGAGATCAATGATATTTATAGGGATTTACAATTAAAACCGATTTTGATCATAAATACAAAGTTATGTGAATCGGCTAAAACTTTTTAATTAAGAATTCCTACTCAACTTTAGTAGCAAACTAACTAGTGTTCGTTTTCTATTAGCCATAAAAAAATAATAATAATCCGTTTTGGGCCAACCTAATTCAGCCTGAAATTTAAAAAGACTTTTAAAGCCCAATTGAGCATCGGCTCGGATCAACCGGGTCGCTCCGTCCCATTTTGCAGACCTATTTCGCACTACCAGGGTTTCGCTAAAATCTCACTTTCGGCGTTTCCCTCGCACAAAACCCTCTCCGGACTTCTGTTCTCTTTTCTTCTCTTCTTCTCTTCTTCTCCTTCTTCTTCCTTCCTCCTCACACTCCACAGTTTCACACAGATCTCGCCATCAACATGCAAGCCCCAGTGCTCGTCCTCAGTAAGCTCTCTTCCCTTCTTTCCTTTTCCCCCTTAACTTGCGGTTGCTTTGAAGTTTAGGTTTTTGAGTTGATCTTTCATTTGGGTTTCTGAAAACCTCGTTTTCTGCCTTTTTTTTTTATTTGTTATGATTTGTGTTCCTTTGAAAACCCATTTGCTTATTTTTGCTGTTTTTGCTTGTTTGAACTTATCTGAGCAGAAGATTCATTGAAGCGTGAGTCGGGGACTAAAGTACACCATGGAAATATCCAGGCATCGAAGGTGAGATTAAGGGCATTTGGGTTTACGAATCTAAAAATATTATTTTGGATTGAAATGTATCCTAAATAGTTTTGTTCGTTTAAGGGAAAATAATGGTTTTAAGTGATCAAGTCTTGGAGAGATGTTTATTTGAATCTAATTTTGTTGATGGTGTTTACTTTCGTATGTCAATCAAGTATATAAATTTGAAAAAGTCTATAAATAAGGTTTTTTTACACGTGATGTGGTATGTTGGGCTTGTTTTGGTCAATCTAGCTCAGTATTTGGTGAATGACTTACAAAATAAGATGCTGTTGTAAGTTTGGGTTTTGTGAACAAGGTTAGCGAGAACTGAATTGAATTGAAATTCATCTGAAAATGTATGTTTTAGTATTTGTTTCGAACGGATTAATTTCTGGATGAGTTGCCAGGAGTGTTAACCTTCTAACTGTGAAATGTTTAGTATTTTCTTACAAAAGAATTCTAAGCATTTAGGGTCTCAGTTGTCAATGGTATTTTCTTTTCAAGAGGATATTATTATGCTTCCACTGTGGATACTTGTCAGACTATTAGCACTTAGAGTCTCATGAACGTACAAATGTTAAGCATTTTGATAATTACAGGCCGTTGCTGACATAATCCGGACAACCTTGGGTCCTCGGTCCATGCTCAAGATGCTACTTGACGCTAGTGGAGGTAATTATTTTCTCGCGGTCTGATAAGTTTTATCGTTGTTTCTGTATTTTTGTTGAAATTGAATATAATGATTTATTTTCCCTCAGTTTTTACAACGCAGTAAGCCCTTATTTTACGTGGCGGCACGTTTGTTCCTGTGATTAAATTATTTTGAATCAAAGAAGTTCTTTTACATTTCTATTTACAATTAAGTAAAGTTTAGATTGATGTTACGGGTGATGTAACTATTTCATGCATCTATTATCCCCATGGCTTTCGTTTGGGTCTTGATGAGTTTGCAATACACTAACATGTTACCCTTGTTTCTGACAGGAATTGTAGTGACTAATGATGGAAATGCCATTCTGCGTGAATTGGATCTTGCTCACCCAGCAGCAAAGGCATGATATTTGTCTCAAATTGTTCCTTTCTGGATTTTATTTTTGTTTAATCTTATTGGTTCAAAAACTTCTGTTCCCCATCTAGTTTTGCATTTTCTTTCTTGTCGATCCTTTACTTTTATATGAACCCCCTCCTCCCTCTCATTTTCTTTGTCATTCTTACCTTTGCTCTTTTGAAATTTTTGGTGATAGTCAATGATTGAATTAAGTCGCACACAAGATGAAGAAGTAGGCGATGGAACAACATCTGTCATTGTCCTTGGTATGGTTTTAGCATTATTTACCTACATGCAACTCAAAGTTCATTTAAGGATGTAATATATACTTGTCACTTATTGGCATATATTCTTGTTCAATCTTTTTATGGAGCAAAATAAATTGTCTTCAATTAATAAATAGGGGTGACTAGTAAAAGGGGAGTGCTAGCAACCTGTGCACTAACCTTTGCATTTGGACCTTTTCACTTCTTCAAATGACACGTGTCATTTTTTTACACAAAAAAAGACCTTAATGCTTTTGGCTAGGAATTAATAATGAAAAATAGAAAATATAATTTCAAGGGCATCAAATGTCTTGCTTTTATGTAAAAAATGACACGTGTCATGTGAAGAAGTGAAAAGGTTCAAGTGCAAAGATTGCTAGCATTTCTCCCTGTAAAAACCCTATAACTTCAAGTTTTAGAGAAAACCTTACAAATTCTTGTTTTCTTAGCCTTTAATGGGCTTATTGATAAATTTTAGGGCCAAAATTGAGGACAAGTCAACAAAAAAAATGTGGGCTGATTGCTAAAATGGTCCAGCATATTGAGGACTTAAAGCTATACAACAACGGAAGTTGATGACTTAAAAAATAAGTAGAATTAAAGTAGGTATTTATTGCTAACAATTGTTGTATTTGGAGGCTTAATGCTAAAATCCCTATTATGTTTGTTAAATCTATTTTGTGCTCTACATTGCATGGTATATAAGTAATTTATACAAAGATGATGGGATTAACTTGATAATAATATATATCATGGAATTTAGTAAGCTTGAGGAAGATTGTGTACTTTTCTATTTACTGAACAGGTTACAACAGTAGTATATGTGTACATGAACTTTGCTCTATGTCTTACATTTGGAATGAAATCTGGTGTAGCTGGTGAGATGCTCCATGTTGCAGAAGCATTTATTGACAAGCACTATCATCCAACTGTTATTTGCCGAGGTAAGTTGAAAGAAATAACGATAACATATTTCCTTCTGATTTTTCTTTCATGTAAAGTTTTGGATTTGATTTTGGTTTACGATTTATTCTTTTTCTAATTATTTTGTTTCGATGTTTTTTAAATTTTCTGTTTTTTCGTTGTAGCCTACAACAAAGCTCTGGAGGATGCTATTGCTGTTCTTGACAAAATAGCAATGGACATTGATGTGAAGGATCGTAAGTTCCTTTGGTTTCTTTCTACTCATCATCAAATTATATTCCTATTATTTTTGTATTGGGTCTCTTGCTCTCATTTAATCTAACTTTTGTGAGAATGTAACGGCATGCATAAGACTGAAACATAGAAATAAACTCAGGGCACTATTCCTTGTGCTCAATCAGGTTCGTGGGATTCATGTTGCAGCCGCAGATTTTGCTTAGGAAAAATTGGGGAATAGGCATAGCTTAATTTTCGTTTAGCAATTGTGGCTGTAACCTTTCACCTCTCCCAGACCCTGCGTAAAGCGGGAGCCTTGTGCACTGGGTACGACCTTTTTTTAATTGTGGCTGTAACCTTTATTTCATCTCTGTTATGTTAGTTTCACTTAGATTGAATTAGGAATTCATATAGTGAGTGTTTTAAGGAATCAAAACAGCATAATTGGTCGGGAATGGTAGAATTTTCAGTGGCAGCTCTTGCCGATGATAACACTCATTGTTATGATTGCAAACCTGTCAGTGATTGAATATCCTGTGTGATAATAATTTACCTTGATTAACGATTATTTGAAATGCTAAGCTAGCAATTTTGGCATGTTACTTATGTATGGTTTCCATGGCAGGTGCAACAATGTTGGGGCTGGTCAAGAGTTGTATCGGTACAAAGTTCACTAGTCAGTTTGGGGATTTAATTGCTGTAAGCACTTGTTTAAATAAAGGTTTTGCATTTAGTTATTTCTTCTTGTTTATTGGTTTCCAGGTGTTATGATTCTTCATCTAGGTAAAGTGGCCTATGAAGGATATACTGACAAGAATTTAAGATTTTGTCAAGGAAAATATTTTCAAAAAAGAGTCGATACTTATTATCTTTAGCTTTGTAGTTCAGAGAGATGAACATCATATTTAAACTAAAAGTGAGGTTTAACCATGGATTTCTAACTTTTATTCTTGACTCCAGACGTTTGTATTTTTTTCCTTTATTTATTATACAATTAAGATAAACTAACTTTGTCTATCACGTTAGAATATTTGATAGATATGCTGTGGCCTCTTGCCTGCAAGTTAACTCTATGCGAACGTATTACTTTGCGTCTCTAAGTGGAAAATTACTGCATTGATTTCATAGTTTTCAACGTTATTGGTTATGTATTATGTCTTGCATTTGAATGAGCCACCTTGCAATGAGAATCAATTACTTGGACTATTGATATTCGCTCTTCAGATCTGATTCTATCATTCTAGTGACAAATTACTATGAACTCACTCGAGTCATGACTGACCATAAATTGGGTTGTGTTCTTGTAGGATTTAGCGCTTGATGCCACCACAATAGTCGGGGTGGACCTTGGTCAGGGTCTGCGAGAAGTGGATATCAAAAAGTACATTAAGGTTGAGAAGGTTCCTGGTGGCCAGTTGGAAGATTCAATGGTTCTGAAAGGAGTAATGTTTAACAAAGATGTTATCGCACCTGGAAAAATGAGAAGAAAGATTGTTAACCCAAGGATCATTCTTCTTGATTGTCCTCTTGAGTACAAGAAGGGCGAGAACCAAACAAATGCTGAGTTACTTAAAGAAGAAGATTGGGGAGTCCTACTAAAATTGGAAGAAGAATACATCGAGAGCCTCTGCGTGCAGATATTGAAGTTTAAGCCAGATGTGGTTATTACAGAAAAGGGGCTTAGTGACTTGGCATGCCATTACCTAAGCAAGGCTGGCGTCAGTGCAATCAGGAGGTTGCGAAAAACAGACAATAACCGAATTGCTAAGGCCTGTGGGGCAGTTATTGTTAACAGACCAGATGAATTGCAAGAGTCTGATGTTGGTACAGGGGCTGGGCTATTTGAGGTCAAGAAAATTGGTGATGAGTTTTTTGCATTCATTGTTGATTGCAAAGATCCCAAAGCATGTACTATACTCTTAAGAGGCCCTAGTAAGGATCTCTTAAATGAAGTGGAAAGAAATTTGCAGGTATGATGGTTATATTTTTTATCCCATTACGTGGAAGTAAATATAATATGTGAAATTTGTTATTTATTCATTACTTTGTTGTAGGATGCTATGTCAGTAGCAAGAAACATCCTCAAAAATCCAAAACTTGTTCCTGGTGGTGGTGCTACAGAGTTAACTGTATCTGCAACATTGAAGCAAAAGAGTTCATCTGTAGAAGGTATCGAAAAGGTAAGCGCACTTTTCCTCATCTAAAAGTTTTGTATCTGTCGTGTAAACTGGTCCAAGAATCTGAAGAACTCCTCGTGAAAATAGAAAGATGAACACTAAGACTAAGAACCTCTGTTGCTTGAGTTCACATGCTTTTGACATATTGGAGATTAAGAATTAGCTGTGGCTTTACATTTGTGTTTTGATGGTAAAACAGTGGCCGTATGAAGCTGCTGCTATAGCTTTTGAGGCTATACCACGAACTTTGGCTCAGAATTGTGGTGTTAATGTGATTAGAACTATGACGGCGCTGCAGGGAAAGGTTTGAATCTTTACCGTATGGCGTTGTTCTGTTTTACTATTACTATCATTTATGTATCTCTTCTGATGCATTTTATTTTTATCTAAATTACACTTTCTTTCCATAGCATGCGAATGGTGAAAATGCATGGATTGGCATAGACGGAAACACTGGTGCAATGACTGACGTGAAAGAGAAAAAGGTGGGTGGATCTCCTTTAGTTCCATACTTAAGTTGCTCTTTTCTTCTCTTTTTACTTTGACAATATTCAAGTTCGTTGGGCGATTGGTGCATATTTTGACAGCACCCATGTGAAGGGCAGCTGCTGTAACCCTGCTTATTACTAAAATAAATGTGACTAGCTACGATTTGAGCATATACACGAAGTCTTGAACATCAAATTTCTAGTGTGGGTAAGGCTGTTAATTGCTTATATTTATCATGTCAGATCTGGGATGCGTACAACGTGAAGGCTCAGACCTTTAAAACAGCCATAGAATCCGCTTGCCTACTTCTCAGAATCGATGACATTGTGAGCGGGATTAAGAAGAAGCAGCCTCCTGGTTCCAAAGCTCCTTCAAAGCCTCAAGTTGAAACAGAAGGCGATGCTGATAACGAGCAAATGATACCCGAGTGAGAATCGAGAAGACGGGGGTTAGCATGCTTCTCGACGTCTTCTCGATTTGAATTTAGTTTTGCTTTCAAGAAGAAAGAGAAGGAGCATTCTGAGTTTGATGAGGATATTTTGTACCCTCGTCGCACAGTTGATCGTTGGATGTTTAAAATTGGTGACTGGTGACAGTTGGATTTTGATCTAATGGTTTAAAAGATGTCGATGTTTTGTGTTTGCATGTAGCTAACAAAAATCAATCATCTTAAGCGACCTAAAATTACACCAGAGCTTACAAATGAACGTACACAACACAGAATTAAGCCCACGTGGTAATGTTGTCACTAATTAGACAGTAATTAAGGACGAAGATTTGATCTTTACACATAACTAAGCCCACGTAATAATGTTGTCGCTAACTAGATATAGTAATTAGTGACAGAGATTTGGTCTTTGAGGAAAGTGAGGTTGAACTCGGCCGTTCTTGAGAGAGAAGGGTTTCAAAGGTGGTGGCGCATTTTTCAAGCATGATTCTTTGGAATCTGGATCCTCAACCGTGAATCGTGTTTGTACATCGTACATTGTGTGATTAATTTTCGTCAGGTATTATTTGTTTTAATTTTAAATAAAAAAATTAAAATGATTTCTGATCGCACGATATACGATGAACATATATGATTCACGGATCCGTGGGATCCTCACAAAGAGAATCTAGAGAGAATCCTCATTCGATTCTCCCTTTTAAATTTCCATACTTTCCTTCCATTATGTCTCACTTTCTTCTATGTCTTTTTCTTTTTCTTTTTTCTTAATAAAAAAAGTTAATACAAAATATTAACAGCTTAATCGTGAGCCGTAACCGTTCATATAGTAGAGAAGTAAAGGAGAGAAGAATTTGGATGAGAAAGAGTCATACTCTATTTTGTTTGTTTTAGGCTAGTAATATTTTAGTTTAAATCAATTTATGAATACTTGCTTTCAAAGTTCAAATTCTCACCGTCTTTAGGATTGTCTGCTCGAATTAGTCACCATAATATAAAAAATAAAAAAATACAAAGTAAGAAATAAAGTGTCCACTTAGATTATAACACTTATCAAAAATCAAAATAACTCAAATTTTCATTTCTCGTAAGTAAATATGTCGAGCGCCACATCACTATGTCAAATGGAAAGAGCAAACAAGAACTTCCATGGCACATTGACTTTAGTACACAATAGAGTTCCAAATCAATAATACAATGTTATGTGAAGAAAAAATTATTTATTATATTATATCTGATTCAATAATACAATGTTGTATCAAGAAAAACTTACTCATAATAGTATAACATTGTCTGCACAAACGCAATACTGACAGTATACTCTTGTCATAAAAATTCTTCCCCGAAACAAAAACACCACGTGTCAAAACACGCTGCCACGTACTGATACAAAACACGCTTATAAATGAAGCAGGTCATCAGAACCGACTCATGCATTTCTCATGCGGTTCAGTCTGATCCCTAGATAGAGGGAAGTGAAAGAATGTCAAAGAGCAAGGATGACATAAAGTATGCGACTTCGCAGGCGAGGCTTGATGAAGACGAAGCTGTGAGGACTGCGTACAAGCATGGGACTCCTCTTGAAGGAGGCAAGATTGCCGAGTCGGAGCCTGTCGATCTCTTCTCCAGCGCCTGTAACATTCCCAAGGCTCAGCCTCGTGATGAAGATTCTAGCAATGATCGATCCCAGATGCAGCAGCATAAACCCGATCTTACGAAACGAGAAGGCGGCCCGGGATCTGCTGCTGATAGTGCTAAATTTCCCAAGAAAACTCCTCCTGCTCTTAGTACTAAGTAGATAGATGCATGTTTATTCCATTTTTTTTTTCTTTTATTTTCTCATATTTTTCTGCATCCCTTTTAAGTTGTAAGCTCTTAATTTTGATAAAGCATGAAAGCTCTTAATTTTTCCTTCCCTTTCTGAGCATGATTTTGGACTAAAAGTAAAGAAAAACAAAAGGCTAAAGAAATGAAATTTTGAAGAGGATGAAATTGTCCAAGATTGGATATGAATATTTTTGGTAAAGATCTTGGACAATTTTTTATAACCAACATTAACCAAGACCATGAAGGAAGTTGTTTTCCTACCATATATAAATAAAATTTTGTAAATAAAATACAAAACGTTCCACAATATTGATACTTTGGAGACAATCTGACGATGTAAAATATGGGTTGAACTCGTGGACGAAGCTAGAAATATTTTTTTGGGGGGCTACTTCGAATGAGGAAATTAAATTAAAATTTTGGTACAATGTTATTATTTTATTGTACAACATGATTTTGAGTAATTGGTGTTTTGAACGATAAAATTATAAATTATTAGTTAATGGAAAAATTACATAGCTCAAAAGTATGAGAGGGTATTTTGAGTTGAGACTTAACTTACAGTTTTGTAGAATTTTGAGAGGGTATTTTGAGTTGAGACTTAACTTACAGTTTTGTAGAAATAAAAAAAGTTGAGTAGGTGCAGTTGCTCTCAGTAGCCATATGGTGGCTCCGTTCATGGTTGGACTTCCTTTTTTTTTTTTTTTTTTTTTGAGGAATTGAGTTCAAATAAAGAAACCCAAGGCTAAGAAGCCATACAGAATCAAGAGAGCCTACGACGAGGCAAACACAGCGAGGCAAAACACCGAGCAAAGCAGTGAGCAGGGATACAACAAACGACACAATCACTAAGAGAGAGTGTCACCCCAAACCCACCCCAACCCACTAATGAGGACATGGAAGTCCATCATTACATAAAACATGAACTAACGAAGATGGGGGTCTGTCAACCCAAACAAAATCACACATCTCCGTAATACCAGCTGAAGCAAGAGCATCCGCTGCCATATTGGCTGATCTTGGAACCCAAGACCAGCGACAGTTCTGGAAAGCCGAACCCAACCTAACAGCTCTAGCCAGAATGGGGAAGGCCTCCCAACTGCCATTTTCAAGAGAACCATTGAGACAGGAAATAGCCTGAAGAGAGTCCGATTCAATAATAATATAGCTGAACCCCATTGAGGCACCCAATTCACAACCACGCAGAATCGCAAACGATTCAGCCACAAGAGAAAAAGAGGCCGAAATAGAAGATCGAACCGCAGCCAGAAAACCCCCATCGTCCTGCCTAGCAATCACCCCTGTAAATCCCATCCTAGAAGATTTTGACCAGCTGGCATCCACATTAATCTTAACAAAAGGAGAAGAAGGAGGACACCACCTGATAACACCATCCTCTCGAGGGACCAAGGCAGGCCGAGCAGAACCCACAAGAGACGAAGCAAGCAGAAAGTTTCCAAGAGCAGTAGACAGGGAAAAAATAACCTTAGACGGGTTGATAGGAACCTGGTTAAACACATAATCACAACGAGCTTTCCAAATGAACCAGCAGGTGAACGTAACATAAGCCTGGAGCCACCGCCAGTCAACCGAGGAGCCCCAGTTAGATAAAAACACAGAATGCAGCCACATAGCCCATGAAACAATACTTGCAACATCAACTTTATAATTCAGAGCTCCACCAAACCAAACAGCCGCCACCCACGGACAGCGAAGGAAAACATGCTCCACAGTTTCGTCAGCACTCCGACAAAGCGGACAAGAAGGAGAGGGTGATAACCTCCTAATAAAGAGAGCCTTGCCAGTAGGCAGGCCACTATGCAACGAAACCCATAAGAAATGCCGAATTTTGGGAGGCACATCCAGGTGCCAAATGCAAGTCCAAAGAGATTTAGAGATCGATCGAACAGCCGGCAGCCAATGATCCCTCACATTCAAAGAGCGAACTTGAAGCCACCTGTACCCCGATTTCACAGAGTATTTGCCATTCCGGTTAGCAGCCCAAACAAGCCGGTCCTTCCATCTCGAGTCACCAATAATTGTTTCCTGAATAGCCCGTTGATCTGCCAGAGATAGAAATGGTCTTAGGAAATCAAAATCCCATTGACGGGAAGATGAGTCAATGAGGGAGCTAACCCGAACGTTCAACGAAACAGACACTTCACCAAGCGGCAGGGGGTGCCCCGAAGGGAGAGAGGGCAACCACCTATCCACCCAAACCCTCACATCACCCCCACCCATAATTTGCCAATGAGATCCGCTAGCAAGAAGCTCCCTGCCCGAAAGAAGACTGGACCAAGCCCACGACGCCCGAGCCCCTTTTTTAGCCTCCCAAAAAGAGCAATGTGGGAAGTAACGGGCCTTAATAACCCGAGCCCACAAAGAATTCGGCTCCGTAAGTAACCGCCAGCACTGCTTAGCAAGGAACGCATCATTAAACTCCTGAAAATTTCTGAAACCCAAACCACCCATGTCCTTTGGAAGGCCAAGAACCTCCTTAGACACCCAGTGAATCTTACGGTCCTCCCCATGGCTTCCCCTTCCAAAACTTCGCAACCAAGGCATCCAGCTCCTGACAAACCATAGCAGGAAATTTAAAAATGCACATAGGATAAGCGGGAATGGCCTGGACCACCGCCTTAATCAAGACTTCTCTTCCCGCCCGAGACAAAGCACACTGCTTCCACCCTTGGAGCTTTCCCAAAATTCTGCCCTTCACATAGGCCAAGCCACGCTTCTTGGAACGACCCCAGATGGCAGGGACCCCCAAATAAGTGCCCGGATTATCAACCACATTATGGATGAGGTTTATTGGTGTTTTTTTTTATCCCAATGATAAGTTTGCGGAGTTGGTGATGGATCGTAAAATTGAATTGGTGTATTTTATTTATTGTATTATTTGTTTCTTTGTGTTTCTTGATATTATTTTCAAGCAGCGTATTTTTTTTTAAATACATGTTAACGTTAATGTTATGAGTAAAATTTAAAAAAAAACTAATGAAAATGACTTGAAAACTTTGAGTTTTAATAATAAAGACAAAATAAAAGGTAAAGCGAATAGTAACAGAATTGATTTTTTAGTGTAAAATGTGATTTTTCGTTAAAATGAACTTTATTTAAAGTTTTTCGTTAAAGTTATCAAAATTTAATTACATAATAAGAAAAAGAATTCGGAGTCAACAGTTCTATTTTTACAATATGCCTTGTTGGGTATACAAGTGACTGACTATGTTGTTTTGACCCTTGCAGATTAACCTATGTTTTGGCCTTGTATTAACCTTGCTATTACGAGTACATGTCTAGAACGGTAATATTTTCTAGAGGACGCCAAATCAGCTCATAGGACAATTGTCTTCTATGCTTCAATGAAAATCATTTCCCTTAATCTTGGTGAATTATTTCTTTTTAATTAAATGTGTTTTATTTTATTACCATTCGTATGACGGGTGAATGTACATATAATACTTACGTTATCCAACATGTAAGTTTCATAATTCAAATTGTTCAAATCGACGATATGAATACTAAGTAACATATTCATGGAAGCGTTTAATTAACATTGTTAAAATTATGGTGTTTAAATGAATATAATATGCATCATCATTTGTCCATTTATTGGATCAGATGATTAAATGATTTCAAATTTGATTAATTTTTTGCAACGTTGGCATTTAAAAGATGACTAGAAAGTAGACGGTGTAGATTTAAGGTGCAACATTGCACACAATCTCTGGCTAACATGGTTAAACCTATGTCATATATCATTAAAACAAGGCCTAATCGGATAAATAGTCCCTGTGGTCATAAGGTATTCGGAAAGTAACCCCTGTGGTAAAAAAAATCGGATTTAAACCCCTGTGGTCTAAGTCTGTTAGGATTTATACCCAAAATTAAAATTTCTGTTATCCCTCTGTTAGATATAAGGATAAGATGGTCATTTCATCCCCATCCCTTCCATAGTCACTCTCCTTCAATTTTAGATTTGGTTTTTCATTTTGGATTTTGATTTTTTTTTTCGTTTTGAGTTTAGATTGATGCTGCTCCTCTTCTACCTTGTAGTTTAAGAACAAAACCAGATGAGATTGAAAGGTTTTGTTAGGGTGGTAACCCAGCAAAACCGAAGGAGCCCCACCATAGTTTCACAATAATATATCTCTCTCTCCATTTTAACAACATATCGACAAATAGACGACCCCCTCCTGAAAAGGGTCAGATCGCAGTCATTGAGCAAATTGAGGTCTGTAACCCAACGTATTACTTGAAGTGGGCGAAACGCTTGGTTTTGCTATTCACTTCTCATGAACGTTGAACGGAAGGGATGAATGACCATTCATTCTCAAAGATTTGGCACCCTTTGCCCCTTCAGTAATGGTTGGAGGATGAGGAGATACTCCAGTCATAGGATTTGAACTTCCAACTCTACCTTGAGGCATCTCCACTCTAGGAATTGTGGTAAATGTGGCACCCTTTGCCCCTTCAGTAATGGTTGGAGGATGAGGAGATACTCCAGTCATAGGACTTGAGCTTCCAAATCTACTTTGAGGCATCTCCACTCTAGGAATTGTGGTAAATGTGGCACCCTTTGCCCCTTCAATAATGGTTGGAGGATGAGGAGATACTCCAGTCATAGGATTTGAACTTCCAACTCTACCTTGAGACATCTCCACTCTAGGAATTGTGGTAAATGTGGCACCTCTTACCCCTCTAGTAATGGTTAGTTGACTGTTATCTTGAACCTGTGATAGTAACATAATGAAATGAAATTATTCACTTATCATTGGGAAAATTACAAACTATAAGTCAATTGAATATAAATAAGAACTCACTTTTGTAGCTTCATGGGGATCACAATACAAGGCTTGCTTAGGGTTGTTTCTCCTTGCTATGAGTTTGGACTTTTTAGGCGCTGGACCTCCATCGCTTGAATGTACAACATCTCCAACATCAACTTGAACAACAGTTGTATGTTGATTCATTACTTGGTCTTCATTTCCAACAGTTGTACTTGTACCACTCCTTTGAGCAGATGAACCACTACTTTGTCTTTTTTTCTTGCCGCCAGTTTCTGGTCTAGAATATGCCCATCTCTTGTCAACATATACACCTTATGGGGCATTTCTAGGCTCATTTTTACAAAACTTTTGGTTATGCCCCCAACCCCAACACTTGTGGCATTGTATTGTCTTTCCCTTCCTACTCACAACTTGCTTAGAATCACTATTATTATCATTTACCTTTTTCTCCATTTCAGGATCCTTTTTCCTTGCTTTTTTTGGTCTACCAGGTTGTTTTTTCACTAATGGGGGTAGAAGGGGGTCCATGTTGCACTTAGGCCACATGTTACATCCTTTCAATGGATGAATCATGGGTTCATACGCTTTCAGATAGGTTGCCTTATGGTACACCTCATCCACATAATCCTCTGGATCCTGTCTATTACGAAAAATTGTTGCACAACCATGCAAGCATGGTATCCCGGTCAACTCCCACCGTCTACAACTACATGTCCTATTAGCAATATCAACCACAAACAAATCAGACAAACCACTCCCAACTTGGAATTTATAATTTCCTGAATAGGTTGCCAAATAATTCCTAGATGCAAACTTCTCCCTGTTTAACTTGTGTTGAATCTTAGGACATACATTCCTCTGAAGTTTACTTATTTATGTCCTCTTAGCACATAACCTCTTCATTAAATTACACCGTATCATTTCCAACATGGTTAGAATTGGTTTATCTCTAGCAACAAGTATCCAACTATTAAAGGTTTCACACAGGTTGTTAAGAAGCATGTCACACTTCACCCTTGTGCTAAATCTAGACCTAGCCCACCTATCTGGATCTCTTTTTACCAACCAATTATAGGCTTCACCATCAATGCTCTTCAACTTCTCCATTTCAGCTTCAAAGTCAACATGGTTGGGGGCTCTTGCAGCACTCCATAACAAATCTTTTAATGTCTTACCCTTATGAATGGCTTTAAAATTTCCATACAAATGCCTCACACACCATCTGTGGTCAGCTTCTGGCACAACCGTAGTAAAAGCGGTATCCAAACCCTGCAACATTTACTAGATACATCAATACAAATTAAATAAGCCACTATATTTACATAACTTAAAAGGAAACATAGAGTTTACCTTTTGTTGATCCGATATAAATGTCCACCCATGCTCATGAATTGGTCCAAGATCATCAATAAGAATCTGTAGAAACCAGCACCATGTATCTTTATTTTCAATTTCAACAGCAGCATAGGCTATTGGATACATATTGTCATTGGCATCAATGCCAACAGCTGCTAGTAGTTGACCTGTAACCATGTTGTATATTTCTTAAATAAATTGAAATCATGCTTTCAAATTTTAATCATTCAAGGTTGAGAAAAAGAAAAAATGTATTTACCTTTAAAAGCTCCTTTAAGATGGCAGCCATCAACTCCAATCACTGGCCTGCACCCAGCTTTAAATCCCCTTTTGCAAGCATCAAGGCAAACATAAAGTCTCTGAAAGAATGGAGGATTTGCATGCACTTTCATAGTACTTCCAACATTGGTTTGTATAACTTCTTCACAATATTCCCAAACCTTACCATATTGCTCTGCAATTGACCCCCTTATCAATTCTAAGGCTTCGTGTCTTGCCCTGAAACACTGA
>VIEB01001479.1:0-36821 GCA_006547085.1 Malus baccata | reverse complement strand
TCATTCTAATCTTCAAAAAAGGGTTTTCTGTATCTGTGCTTGCATTAAACTCAGGATCCCTCTCACTAGATTGTTCTTCATCATCTGAATTTACAGGGCTATGTAATTCCTCTGTTGGCAGCTCTTTTTCTGTTGGGAGATTCTCAGTAGCTACGTTTTCTGGCAGAATTGTTTCGTCTACACGATCCCTCGTAATAGTTCCTGATAATGGCAAGTCCACATATTTATCAAATAGCAAATTATCATCTTCTATAACAGCATCATTCTCACTGTCATAGAGCTCGTAATCAGAATCATCACTATCTGTTCCATGCTCGTAATGAAAACCATTAGTGCACTGCCCACTCTCTTGTACAAAAGTTTGATATGGACCATGACCTTCCTCACTAGCAATTACAATATCATTCACACCAACCTGCTCCTCATTGTTCACTTCATCAGGGTGTGAATAAGTTGCTTGAGAGAATAATTCTACTGGTACTTGAGAGAACACATCATCTAGTATCTCATCGAATACATTCGAATAATTTGATGTTTGATCTTGAGGGGGTTCTGTAGCTATTTATGGTGTATCAACATCATGCTCTACATAAATAGTCATCTCCCTTGATCTAGGTATAAGCTTCACCATGTCCGTTATGTCATTGTCAGAAACTAGTGGATGCAAACCATGTTCGGGCTCCTCTCCGAGTTTAGTATAATGGTATTTCTTCTCATTTGTATATCCAACCTCTTCCATCATGTACTTCAGTTCAATCGTTGACAACAAATCAGGATCCACATTGTCAAAGGACACTGTCTTACCACCGAAATATGTATGCTTGGGCGATATCATCAATTGCCCTCCACATATAAACTTCATAGTTAACCTAGCAGTACCTATAATTAAAATAAAATTGCATACTGTATCAATCAAATGGCAGTGGACGATATGAAAATAAAGTTGCATACTTTAATCAATCAAATGCAAATTTCAAAGGAAACCGACCAGCAATGGAATGTGGAATCCAAAAAAGCAATAAGATTTGTTCTACTACTATTCAACAACTAATTGGCTTTTTGCCTTCTAGTTTGCACTGTTTGTTTCCTTTTTGGTGCCTTTTCAAAACCCTACTCATAAACCCCTATATATACCACGACAAAGGAGACCGATTGGAAAAAAGAAAATAGAACCCATGATTCATCCAACGGAAAACCATCAACTCCAGCCGTTGAAGCTTAATAAGGAGGAGACCTTCAAGCATAAAGCCGCCCATTGTGGATACGATTACGAACAAACGATTTTCAAAACAGAACAATCACCTAAAGTTATCAAGATTGCAGCAATACCTGGGGATGTTGGTGGGATGTCTCCCTCGATTCTTCGCTTAGCCATCGATGTGGCTTTTCAAACACGAAACCTCTGGGTATGTTCGTGCTTTAGAATTGGGAACGGGTTTGATCTTAAAGGGTTCTGTACCTAAGCTATTGGCATGCTACTAATTATGAAATGACCATCTTATCCTCAAATGAGACTATTACTAACGGAGGGATAACAGAAGTTTTAATTTTGGGTATAAATCCTAACAGACTTAGACCACATGGGTTTAAATCCGAATTTTTTTACCACAGGGGTTACCTTCCGAATACCTTATGACCACGAGGACTATTTATCCGATTAGGCCTTAAAACAATAACTAATTTGACAAAATTAAAACAACTGAAACAAAATGGAAATGGACCAAAATGCATTTCATTTAAAATATAATATAAAAAATGAAATAAAAACAAAAACAAAAAGGAGCCAGAAGTTTGGGCCGACTATAGGAGTAGTGGCCCAAGGCCCACCTCGCTTAATTTTGACAGGAGAAGAAAGAGTGAATTGTAAAAATGGAACTTTAACGAAAAGTTTCTGGTACTGTTCACTTTAACGAAAAATTACATTTTTACACTAAAAAATCAATCTTGGTACTATTCATTTTACCCTTTATTTTGTCCTTATCATTAAAACTCAAATTTTTCAAGCCCTTTTCATTAGTTTTCCTTTGTAAAAAAATTGTTTTTGTTTTAATTAAATTGTAGCAATGGTCTTTCAACTAAAAATTCATTAATCTTTCAATTCATCAAATATGTAGTTATAATCATTTTCGTCAACTTCGTTATAATTTTGTCAAAATAAGTTATATTGGAAGGATCATTGCTACAATTGTTAACTCATCAAAATGTGTATTTATGATCATTTTTGTTAACTTCATCATAATTTTGTCAAAATGAATTATGTTGGAAGGACAATTGTTACAATTGGATTAAAGTTGAGGAACTATTGATTTAATTGGGTTAAAATTGAGGAACAATTTCTACAGTTGGATCAAAATTAAAATATCAATAGTAATGAATTTTTAGTTAAAAGAATCATAGTTGTACGTGTGGATAAATTAAGACCAATGATAACGGATTTTTAATTGTGGAAAAAAAAAAAAAAAAGGAGAGAGGAAGGTTTCTGGCCATGGCGGTAGCGGCAATTCCAGAAACATTTGAGGATCCAAATTCCAATTGGGCATCTTCAAACCAAAGCTAGCTTTATCTGAAATTTGAGGTAGACGAAGAGCCAGCACTCAGAGAGGAAGGAAAGATGAGACCTTCAATTTCAAAGCAGGGAGCTGCAGACAATAGTAATAAGGGCCTCACCGGTCACACCTGCACCCTCCATCAGCGTCTCAATCATGCTCTCAACCTCGGCACCAGGTCGGTCTCCTATCCTTCAAATTTTTCTCTCTCTAGGGTTTTGTATGGAAGTTCAACCATTTCTTGATTTGGCTGGAATAAAGATTTTGGTTTTTGAATTTTGGATTTTGTATTTTGATTTCAAGTGTTAGGAATCATTGGTAGAATTTGCCCCTTAAAAAACCCACTTGCAGCTTCCAACTTACAATTAGGGAAGGGAAGCATGCACAAGACAAGAGCTCATAAACTAGGAGAGCCCAGAAATTTAATATTTTGTTTTAATTTGGATGTGAGGCATTTGAGTCGAAAGCGTAAAATCGTGTTGATCGGGGAATTACATAGTTAATGTGTTGATTGTTATAGCTAATTGACTAAACAGTAGAATGTTCTTCCTGACCTGGCTTGTGTCTTGCAGAATTAATCACGACAAGGTGAAAAAATGGCAGTGTGTCGATATCGAGATACAAAGACATGTGCTCCACTCAATAGCTGCATTTCTCGATTCTGTTTCTGGGGATACGCGGCACCATCCACTTGTGAAGGTATAACAATATCCATCTTTTTAGAGGAGCAAACGATTTAGTCTTTTATTTGTTCAGTTCATGCTGGCTGTTGTATTTAGTTTGATCATCAATTTTATTCGTATCGCATTATTAGATATGGAATATCGTAGCCCTGGTAAGAAAATTTTGGAGAAAACAAGTTGAGTGGAAGGCACTGTATTGGTGGTGACTGGTGCGCCATCTCTTGAAAATTCTGTTTCTATCGCTATCTCTTGAAAATTCTGTTTCCTTACCAAGTTTTTGGAGGATACATTACGTTTCTAAAATTCTATAGAGCCGCATCGTAATTTGTATCAGTTTTGAGCTGTATCTGATTGCACCTATACATATTCTCATCATTGTTTCCATCGATTTTCAGGCTTCAGTTGCTGACATTGTTGGCGCATTGGTTTGGATGCTTCAATCTGACAATGGATCCATGTTGAGGATGGCAGCGGATGTGACAGTAAAATTAGTCAGTATTTTCCCCAAATCAGTACTGCAGCTTTATGTGTTAGAGCTTGTTAATCCTTTGTCATCTTTGTTATCTTCGCACCAAACAGAAGTTGCTATTTTATCTGCAACAGCATTGAATCTTATTCTTTCAAACCTCAGTACCAAGAGTGAGAAAGACGTTTGGGAAATTCTTAGGAAAACAGAAAGTGTATCTCAAGTTGTCAGTAATTTACGGTTTTTTCCTGGATGTACAAAGACACTGAAATATTTCCAACAGATGGCTTTACTTTTGAGTACAATACTATGGTGGTGGCCGTCATCCAGGTTTTCTGTTTGGAGTGATACTAAACTGATGAATGGCTTAAATGAAATGTTAAAGCTAGATATTGATGAAAAAGTTGCAGTTTTGAAGTTGTATTCTTCTTTAGGTATTAAACTTTTAATCATGAAAAGTAATTTTTATGGTTAAATTTTATTTATTAGCTTATATTCTAGACTGTTTGGATTAAGCTTCTGTTACTTTTTTCAGCTTTATGTGGTATTGGGGCCAAAAAAGTATTGGAAAGTGGAGAGGTCCTCGAACAGATGGTGCAATGCATGGACAACTCTCATCCACACTCAATTCGCATTGAAGGATTCAAGTTAGCCCAGTGCCTAGTGGTGTTAGTTCTATCTTGGTCTCCTTATAAGATATCCTGTTGCAAAAGTTAAAGGGTCATAACTATTTTTTAACTCTATTGTCTTTCAACGGTTTTTGTTTCAGATAAATGAAGAAATATGCTTACAAATGATGAGCTTAGGTTACAAACCTATCATCAAAGCCATAATTTCTGGAATGAGTGAGTGGAACTCACATTCTAGAAAGGTCAGCAATGACCAGATGTCTTTGCTAGAGGAGGCATGTCGCTTGGCTCTGATAACTCGTTGGGAAGGGGAGCATCACTTTTATATGTGGAAACAAGGGATTGACAAAATCCTTCTTGATCTTCTCCTTGAAAATTTTCACAACCAACCATACAAATGTTCCATGTCATTGGATGAGCAAATGGTTATTGCCAAGGAGGGTCTCAATGCCAATTATCTTCTTGTTCTGAGGAGTTATATCTGGGATATTCTTGGATGGCTTGCAATACATTGTGGGGAGGATTTCAACCCTGAAAGGGAAATCTATATTAACATCCTCATCACATGTGCATGGTAAGGCTCATCCTGAAAAAAACCCTACTCATTTTCCAGACTTTTAATTAAAAAGAATTTGTGATCCTGCAGGTACCATTTTAGTTAATGTCTTATATATGGTTGTTAATTTTCTGATTTTGCATTGTCTGTATTCTCTGATAGTTTGACCTTTGTTGATGCAATTCAAAAGTGGCATAAAATATATGAAAATGATATTGCTGGTGCCTTCAGACGTGAATCGGCTACAAGGGCAGTTTCAATGATGATTTATTCACCCTGTAAATACATTGCGTCCAAGACCAGATTCATATTGTCCGAAATACTAGGACTAGATGGAGGGGAGTATTTGAAAACCTTACTGCGTTTCCTAAATAATTTGTCATCTGGGAATTATTTTGGAGTTCCAGATAAACTCCAAATTATTGTTTATTTAATGGGATTAGCATGCTATTCAGCTTTGCCACAGTACCAAGTCTGGGGTAAAAAATGTGTAAAAACATTATTGGCCTTTATAAGCTGGTGCTTAACTAATAATTTCCATTTAGAAAGATCAAGCTTTGCTCCTCATCTGCATAATCCATTCCATGAGAGGATTTGCTGTTGGGTTTCTGCAGAAGACTGGGAAGGCAAAGACATTCTTTTGTTTTACAGTTTGTGGGGGCTGGCTGAGTGGATACAGCATTGGGGATGCTTAGGAAATAACCTAGACAAAACTTCTGGTGAGATGAGACCAATAGAAGCTCAACTTGTTAGTGAACTTCAGGATATCTGTAACAACAGTTGTACTCCTGGAGTGCAATGGTATGCTGCATATGTTCTTAGTTATTTTGGATATTATGGTTTTCCAAGTAAACTTGGGAAAAAGATTGGCAAGGCACTTACTGAGAAGGATTATGCTGACATACAACTCATTCTTGCAAATGGAGAGTGTTTGAGGGTCCATGGTGTTGTGCTTGCAACTCAATGTCCATCATTGTTGCCTTCTGAACTGCTGCTTCCCAGCGAGGTAACATGTGATGAATCTTCAGTGACATGCTCTATGGAAATCTGTAAAAAGTTCTGTAAAGACATAAGGTTATCTGCTCATGTTGATCACCAAGCGTTGGTTATGTTGTTGGAGTATATCTATTTGGGATATCTACAAGCAGGACAAGAACTTGTAAAGAAGTTGAGGACTCTTGCCAAACGTTGTAATCTACAGTCTTTGTTACAGATGCTTTATAGGAAACGTCCCAAGTGGGGCTCTGCTCACCCCAGCCTTGATCTTAGTGCAGCTCTTCGTCCGTCTGGGTGTTGTTTCTCGTATGGCTTCCTACTTTAATATCTGCGTTTTGCTGCATTACTTTCCTACTTTAATATCTGTGTTTTGCTGCATCACATTCACATAACAATTGTTTTTAACCCCTTTGTATATGTAGTTCTATGTTTCACGTTTGTGTCTCCATTAGAAAGAGTGCATTTACTGTGGTTCATATAGGAATCTCTTGATGTTGTTCTCTGAATATAAGGCTGTCTTGGTTTGACAATACAGGGGAAACTGTGTAGTCAAGCCAGTACAACATTTAAGTTGCTCTATTGTGTATGCATATTTATTGATTGAAATATCACTACAGACTCTCGATACACATTCTAAGAAGCTAAGGGCCTGTATGGTAAAGTTGGTTTTTGTGTTGGGAGAGGGGAGAAGGAGATGAGAGATGTCAGTGAGAAGGGGGGAAGAATATAGATAGTGGTTTTCTAATCAACTTTGAAACTGTTTGAAATGGTATTTAGTTGCAATTATATGATTGTTATCTGCTCTCACTCTTTTCCTTCTTAACTCAGTTGTCTTTCTCCTCTCACCCTTAATCTGAAAAAAAGAAAGAAAATGTACATGTGTTTGTATACATATATACAAGGAATTAGTAAGCGATCTGTAGAGTATTTTGAATGGTTTTAGATTACCCAACATCGGCATTATTTTTCCAAGTCTTGTCTAAAGGTTCTCTTATTGGGTTGAGGATTTTCATGTATATTATGATTGACTGGATTATAAACGAGTTTTTAGTAGTTCACATATTTTGCATTCCAACTTCATGTCTGGTTGGTTTTCCAAATGTACCGATTCATGTTAGTAATATTTGTTTGGTTTTGGTTTCAGAGATGTCATCTTAGAAGCTAAGACAACTGAGCTTTTGGGCTGGACATGTCGTATTTGCTATTGCTCGGTGCCACATATGCACGTTCACAAAGTTATATTGTCATCAAGTTGTGATTATTTGCGGGCCTTGTTACAGTCAGGAATGCAAGAGAGGTGCTTGCAATTTTCTTTCCATATATACAGCACACATATACACACATCCTCTTATTGAAAGCAATAAACTATATAGTTTATTTAATGTACTGCAAAATTTATCTCGTTAGAGGTTGCACTTGGTGCGATGGCAAGTGCCTTCGCCCATGAGCGGTAGGTCTCGGGTTCGAGACTTGGGAGCAGCCTCGCCATAAATGGGGGTAAGCCTAGCCGACATTCACCTCTCCCAGACCCTACGTAAAGTGGGAGCCTTGTGCACTGGGTACGACCTTTACTGCAAAATTTATCTCGTTAACTTGTATGAAGAGGTTTTGAAAAGTGGTTCCTCAAATTGGCTTATGGTAAAAGTGATTTCCAGAGGTTATTGTCATTTTTTTGGGATGTGATGCTCTTGTAATAAAAATGCGGTGGTATTATAATTGTTGCTGCATGTCAAATTGTTCATATTGGTATACACATCCGTAATGAACTTCCATTGTTTCAAACAATTTTAAATGTTGTTAGATAGCATGCTATTAACCATCTTTTCATTGAAACTGTTTATAGATTGTCAGGCTTATCCTGTTACCTTTTTCTCAAGGAAGGAAAGGTAGTCAATAGGTAATAGTAAAAAATGATTTGTTATCTTTGTTAAAGCAAATAGTTTGATGAGAGGTATGAAGCTAACCAGATTCTGTGGCTACTATTTACTCTTCTTATGGAAGACATTGGCCTTCTTTTGCGTTTGCATATCTGGGTATTTAAGTGCAACAACATCAGTGGCGGTGCTTGTTTTTCCTTTGTACCTTCTGTCAGGGTTTGTGTGGGATGGTACAAAGGTGATGCCTTGGTTTTGGATTCTTTATAAATTAGTTTCACATCTGAACTGCAATTATCATTGATTTACTTTGAAAAATTTGGCATTTTGGATGCTAGTTTATCCAATCACTTCCATCAAAAGTATAACATATCCTTTCTTTTTATCGGATTTTCTTTTGCATACTTGTTGCAATATATCAGAATGATACTCTCCCTTAAATGTTTTTTTACACTTGCAGCCATTCACAAACCATAAAGAGCTCTATTAGTTGGGAAGCAATGGTTAAACTAGTCAACTGCTTCTATTGTGGTAAGCTGCCAAAGCCTCCCTCTGGATGTTTATGGAATAATATGGACATTGAAGAAAAGTTACATGAGCTGCAGCCATATGTAGAGCTCTGTTGGCTTTCTGAGTTCTGGCTCATGGAAGATATTCAAACAGCATGCTTCGATGTGATCATATCAACTCTCGGTTCTGCCAAAGAGTTGTCTATTAAGATACTACAAATTGCTGCCAATTTTTCTCTGTGGAAGTTGGCCGAAGTTGCAGCAACTTGTGCAGCCCCTTTATATCGCCAACTGTGTGATTCTGGTGAACTCGACGCACTTGATGAAATGCTGGTTGAGATGATTCGTGCAGCCTCTGTTCATCTCTCTCAACAGGGTGGTAATCAATGTTGATTTTTTTTCTACGTAGATGATTGAAAAGATATGAAAATGTGAAATAGACTACTTTTGGAGAGTTTGTTGTGCAACCAAATGCTAATTCTGCCAATTTTCTGATGCTCTCTTTTCAGACAATATTTTGTAGATTTTTAAAGTACGGGCACGGTCTCTTTTTGACATAAGGGATTGGCTGCTTGAGTTGTACAATTTTCTTTTTCTTTGTTTTGTATGTTCATATGTGAGGAGGGGTGGTGGGGATGGGGATGGGGATAGTCAGAGAACAGCTGTAGATAAGGCATTTGTAGATATTTCTTTCTTTTGTCAGCGCCAAATTAGGGTCAAAGTAAAACTGTATTTTTAATCCTTCAAATGTATTGCTTTGTGTTTCATAATGTCAGCATGTCACCTAGCATGTTCACTCCTCCACATTTCTCTGTTACTAATGCATATATCTGGAGCAGGCTAGCAGAGTTGACAAAATGCCTAAAATTAACAGTCTACCGTCTACAACACAGAGGTTGTTCCTTTGCACTAGGGAAGAAGCATGGCTGTAGAGGATGGATCTCCATAGTAGGAACTTCACCATTCAGCCGTGATTATTTTCCGGTCGCTCTTCCAAGTTCAGTATTTTCTCTCTCATGCAAAACAGATAATTACTGGAGAACAGTTATGAGAAACAATAATGATCTTCCACCTTCCTTTCATGCAGGCATTATCATTGCTCTTGAAGTGAAATTAGCTTAGCTCGAGTCAAATTGCAGCTCTCAGGAATCCAGATTTCTGACCATCATTTTTTGGCAGGTTGAAGCTCAAAATCTTAGAAACACTTCCGTTGTAGTTTTTTTATTTTTGGTGGGTATTTGTAGAGATGTAGATTTTAGAGGTTTTGAAAAAAACACAAACTATCTTGGTCAATTTATTTCGAGTAATCTGTGAGTTATTACAACTGAAAATCCTCAATCTTGTTTTGATAACATAACATAGACAAATCCATTAAAACACAGATTCAAATTTCAATTAGTTCACTTGAATATCTACTAGAACAAGGTCATTATTTTAAGCAGTATACACTGTTAAAATTGGTACATATTCTTGACAATTTGTCCGTATTTTTAGTTATCCCACATAAACGTTCTGATTTTCTCTTCCTGATCAAGGCTCTTAAAAATGAGGTTTAATTAATTCATTCGATGTCAATGGTGATCCTCACTTTAGTGCTGACAGAGTCCCACTACTTTGATGACAAACTCAATTTTGTAGTTGAAATTGAAACGGTTAAGGCATTTAGTTTTCATCAGTTAATGATATGACGAAGATCGTTGTTGAGATTTCTAATTCTCTTATAGCATTGATTTTACTTGTCATTACACTCATTGTTATCTGGTGTTAGTTTTTCAATCTTTTGCCTCATTATAAAATCAGATTTGGTTAGATAAAATTCTGCTTTGTAACTGTCCAGCTTTTCAGCAATATTGTATGCACAGTGTGCATTTGATACATTGTCATTAGAGCTCTCTTTCCTGCAGGTGTCGTCATTGCTTTTGAAATGAAATTAGCGTAGCTCGAGTAGGATTGCAGCTCTCCGGAATCAGATACATGACTATCATTTCTTGGCAGGTTGAAGCTCACAATCTCAATAACACTGTTTTAGAACTGTTTCATTAGGTGATTTTTATTGAAATGTAGATTTTGGAGGTTTTGAAAATGAAAATTGTCTTGGTCATTTTGTTTTCTATATTCTTGTACTGATAATATAGATAGATGCATTAAAATACATATTCAATTACTTAGTTTAAAATAAACTAGAACAAGCTAATTATTTTAAACACAAATCACTGTTGAACAATGTTGACAATTTTTCCATATCTCTAGTTATCCCACATAAATATTCTGATTTTTAATCCTGGGTTCACTGTCTTCATGATTGAAAAACGAGGGTCTTCATAATTCCAAGCCAAGTTACTTTGAAATCAATGGTAATCCTCACATTAATGTTGACACAGGTCACAGAGTTACTCTGCTATTAAGATGACAAACTCTAATTTCGTGTGTGAGAAAATGAATAGGTTAATTCACTCAGTTTTTCATCAGTTGATATAGCGAAAGAGCTTTGATAATTCTTTTGTAACATTGATTTTAATTGTTTTATGCTTTTAAAGGAGGGCAAGCCTTGGCGCAATGGAAAGTCAACTCCTTTGTCACCAAAAGGCCAGGGGCTTGTCGTGGAAACAGCCTCTTTGCAAAGCAAGGGTATAGCTGCGTACGGTAGACATTTCTCTCCTGACCGTCACAAAGCGAGGAGCCTGGTTGGCTTGGGGTCGCTCCTTATGCTTTCATTTAAAGCATTAGATCCAGTTTGATAAAGTTCTTTGATTTTTGACGCTCCCATATCCCCCATGCTCCCAAATCTCCCATATATGTGCTTCATAGTCAGGGTGGGGAATGGAAAACAGATGGTGTACAGATTGATCCTAATGGAATGGAAAAACTTTGGGAAGGGAAGTCTTCACCATCATGACAGGAGCGTAGGAAGAAAATATAGGAAAGAGGAAGAAGTAGGACTGAACCTGGCCTGATGCCATACTAACTTGAAAGTATGGCAAGAGTACAAATTGCAGAATGGGCAAACAATCAGTCAGCAGCCGGGAAATCAAATGGCAGGGGAGACACAAATGAGGAGTTGAGCAGGTCTGGATGCACAAAGCCAAATCTTCTAAGCACTTGATTATCTGCAAAATTTAAAGCCCTCTGCATCCCATTCCAACAAGCTTCCCAAGTGTAGGCGGAGCTGTGTTGCCCGTTGCATGGTTGACACCCAGTGAAGTGCGTGGTAAAAGGCCTTCTGAGATCATCTTCCCAGTATCCCTTATCCTTCACATGTTGGTCTCTCATAGTTCCGTAGAACTGGCTCACTTTCTCCGCCTGTCTCCTCCTTAACATGTCCACCTCTCTTTCGATCTCCACGTATCATTTGGTAATGGTGTCAAGACCATCCACTATTAACAACCAGTATCCGTGTAGGTAGTAATCATCTTCCACGTAAGTCTTGTTTGCCCATCTTTCTTGTTGTGTTATTAGAAGATAAATCAGACCCGATTGATCGTCTGAATTTGAAATTTGCTTGCCTTTGATCAATGAATTTTGCATCTGCGCCCATCTCTCGTAGTCTGGGGTCTGTGGCCCTATGGTGATCCATGCCTCTATGAGGTTTATGGACCACTGGCAGTTGCGTATGAGGAACACTCCGGTGTTGATACTCGTCCAGCTGTGCTTGTCGTATATCTCATGCCACCACCCATGCACAACTAGGTTGTGGTCTTTGTATCTCTCTAGTGGGAACTTGAAGTCCATGTCTGTGACAATCGCATCTGAGTCCACCCACCACATCCACTCCGCCTCAGGATGAGCCAGCATGGCAGCACGGATAGTTGGTAATTTGGCCCAGGCGCCATTCACTTTTGGATGGAACGCCAGATTGTTGTAGAAGATTTCATAGCCGTGGAGTCTGCAATAGTCTACTTTGTTCTTGAAAAACCGAAGCAGCAAATGATCACCAACTGGGTTACTGCCTGCTGTGCTCTGAGACCCCGTCACAAGAAGAACCCGATCACGTACACTGGCGGAGAAAGAAGGGTGATGCAGGAGCCACTTCTTGCGCTTCTCATCCCAGTCTTCCACAGGTTGCCCAATCAAGTAGCTGAAGTTTGGATCATCATAGAATGTAGGCACAGCTGGGTCATATCCTGAGTCAAGGCCGTGGGCAAGTTTGCTCCAGGTGTTGGTTTTGTCGAAGTTTGTGTCGGGGAGGAGAGCCAAACCCAAGGACAGAGCCAAAGCAGCTACTACGGCAAATGGGAACACCCGCGAGCAATGAAATAAGAGACATTGTGGAGAACTAAGCGGCTAGGTGGAGAGTCCGTTGGTGAACCCATCTCCAAGAAATGTACAAGGGTATCTCTGTGCCTTACTGGTAGGTTTGCTTATCTGTGCAAAGCTTAAAACTTTAAGCACTTATATAGCAGAGACTGTTTTTGTACCCGAAAACTACTTGAGTTGCATCGTTTCTTGAACACCAAGGAATCGAGTTTCGAATGACAATCTTGCTCGATTTACCCAAAGTAGAGGTAAATACAAATTACTAGGTACAAGCATTATGTGATGAGAAAGCTCGATTTAGGTGACTTCAATATAACCAATTCAACAGGTACAACTAAAAAGTATATATTAGCACCCGTCTAACATAAGCACATATCAAGAGATTTCTCAATGTGTCGAAAACACGACTCAGAACATGAAATGTAATAATAAAATTCGTTGGAAACTTGAAAGAAAAAACATTTCAACCAATTGTATTATACACTTGGTGTAGCGGGTCGTATTCTTGGCACGTTGAAAAATTTATGGGTCGTATTCTCGGCACATTGAAAAATTTATCTTGTACATCAAGTAACTAACTGAAGGTACATCCGCCACCCAACTTTTAAGTTATCTGGTACACACCTATTTCATAGGTTGGGCTATGTCATTGAGGTAAGAAGGTTAAAGTACGTGTTGATCCTCTCCGACTCCAACAAGTATGGTTGGCTTTGAGTTATGTGTATTCAATGTGCACATTGTCTCGTACAATTTGTGTTCATTGCGTTGGGAAGACCCTACTATGGTAGGGTTTGTGCTTTTATTACCACATTTTGTGCAATAAAAGTGATAGGTCAGTAACAAGAAAGGCTGGATTTGGTTAGTATTTAACAATGAATTGAAGTTTCATTGCAACATTGTTGAACTGCATAACTGGTGTGCCAGGGTTGGGTTAATACATGAATGGGGTGGAAAATGTAGTCAAGGAGTAGTTGTCAATGTAGATCCCCAGAGTGTAGGACTTTCACCTTTAGGTTTGAGAGTGGATGCAAACTATGACAGAAATAAAGCACCGAGTTGAACTCTTCTTTGATGTCAAGTTAACAGCTATGAATAATTATCAGCCTTCGGGAAAAGGCAGAAAAAATAAAAACTATCATGGAACATACAACGCCCGGATTATTCTATTCAACCCCTAAACCCTAAATTGTCTTTACTCTGAGATACTGTATTATCGTCTAACTCAAGTGTGAACTGCCTTAGGCCCTAATGGAAAACACTGTGGGTTTTCGATGCCTTTGGGGGCCTTTGTGAAGGTGGCAATATGATGAGTTGCTTTCCATTGTTGAACCCTAGCGGCTATGCGTGGCATGCAGTTCAATGGGTAATGTGTCACGGGTTTGACGTGAGGTTGGAGCTTAGTATAATTTTCCTCACCAATTAGGGCGGCTTTAGCGACGGAATTGGTGGTGGGCGACTCTTCCAGTTTGGAGACCTGGCATGACAACGAAATTTATAGGGTCCGTCAACTTTGTAGTCTTTTGACTCTTAGCATGCATGAGAGCCACGCGGGCGTGTCAAGCTCCACTAATTAAGGCCCTTCAAAATATCATGTTTCATGGGTAATATGATCAAGCACGCTAAATGAAGAAAAAAGATGTAGTCAAAATTTGGAAGATGGGTTTAAGTGCACTTTTCTATTTCCAACTTTATATTTCTAATTTTTATCTTTTAATTAGGAAATTGTTATTGACATTCAAAAAATCTCATTCTACACTCCAAATTTTCTATATTTAGAAAGAAAAATATACTTGTGAGGAGTGTATGGGGTGTTTTGTATGCACGGACAGACGACCGCGCCCAAGAATTTCTTCAATGAGAATGTTGTTTGTGTGAGATTTATTTGATATGAGAGAAATATAAGAAAAGGAGTTTGCGTTTTATATCATTTTTCTTGCAAGTTATACTTTAAGCATTTTGGAGCAAATTAGACTATTAATTTGGGGATACTAGAGAGACCAAATTTTTAAATCAAATTTGCAAATTTAAAAATCAAATGACATGGTAGTTAATGATTGAATTACTACTTAAATGCTGATTAATGTACTTATTTCCTCTTGGTGACATATAATTTGTTTTACAAATTTTGTTTTCCTAACATTATCCTTAATTTGGTGTAATCATGGAAATCGTTTTGCAGCACCAATTCAAAAAGGCACAATTCTCACCATAATTTACACTATAAAATTCTTTACTCACAAATTTAGTCTTTTAAGAGAAAAGAAAGAAGAGAAATATTACGTTAATACAAAGAGCATCAAAGACTTACTGTAAATTATATAGGTGGGAATGAAGACTAAACACATGCTTAAATTTCAAGAAATATGTCTGTTTAATCTTAAACGTTGCTTAAAATCCAAGTTTCCAACATAATCCAGAAGTGCATCGAAGTGCAATCAGACTCAAGAGGAGAGAGACTTTCCTACACCGCCGGCCATGCCCTAGACCAAAAGCGCGGTGCCTGGCACGCCGCGGGCCGGCGTACTTAAGTCCTCCACAGAGAGGCTCTCTTGTTACATATTTACACATTCTATTAAAAGCAAAAGGCACAAACTGCAGAATTACACGCTAATTAAACAAAGGAAAACCAATAAACTCAAGCATCTGGGAAATCAAATGGCAAAGGAGAAACCCAAGAAGAATTGAGTAGGTCTGGATGAACAAACCCAAATCTTCTAAGCACTTGATTATCTGCAAAATTCAAAGCTTTTTGCATCCCGTTCCAACAAGCCTCCCAAGTGTACATTCCATTGTGCTCTCCACTGCAAGGCTCACACCCTGTGAAATGCGTCACAAATGGCCTCCTCTTATTCTCTCTCCAAATCCCTTTCTCTCTCATGTACTTCTCTCTCATTTGACCATAAAACAAGCTGACCTTCTCTGCATGCCTCCTCCTTAGCAAATCGACCTCCCTGTCAATCTCCATGTACCCTTTGCTTATCCCATCAAGCCCGTCCACTATTCCCAGCCAGTACCCATGCAAGTTGTACTCGCTCTCTAAGTAAATCTTATCCGCCCATTTCGACTTCTCCTTTATCAAGAGATAAATCAGAGCCGACTGATCGTCAGAGCCTGGATATGCTTTGTCCTTGATCAAGGACTTTTGGATCTTCCCCCAGTTTTTGGGATCGGGACCCTGTGGGCCCATGCTGGCCCACTTATCGAGCAAGTTCAGTGACCACTGACAGTTTCTTATTAACAAAACCCCAGCGTTGAGGCTCGTCCAGCTCTTCTGCTCATACAACATGTTCCACCACCCATGCACGACCAAGTTGTGGTCTTTGTACTTCTCCAACGGAAGCTTGAACTCCATGTCGGTGAGAACCGCGTCTGAGTCAACCCACCAGATCCACTCAGACTCGGGATGGGCCAACATAGCCGCTCTCAAAAGTGGATATTTGGCCCAGAACCCAGTACCCTTGGGATCCAGCAAAACATTGTTGTAAAATATGTCGAGCCCATGAATCCTACAGTAATCAACTTTGTTCTTAAAGAGCCTCAGCTGCAAGTGGTCCCCAACTGGGTTTTTGCACACTGTGGGCTGTGACCCAGTCACGAGAAGAACTCTGTTGTCCACGGCGGCTCCGGCAGCGAATGAAGGGTGGAGCTTCAGCCACTCTCTGCGCTTGGAGTCCCAATCCTTCACTGGTTCCCCAAACGCGTAGCTGAGATTTTCGTCGTCGTAGAACGTGGGTTCCGGCGGGTCGGAGCGCAAGTCGGGTCCGCATGGCCCGGCGTTCCATGCGATGATGTTGTCGAAGCTTATGGTGGTGGGGTTTATGAAGGTGAGGAGAGCCCAGACAACAGAGAGAGCCAACGATGCACCTCCGACGAAGAGAAAGCCATCTGCTATTAGGGAAGGGGCTTTGTGGAGAACGGAGCGTTTTGGTGATGGTTGGAAGAGAGAGAATTCTGAGGAACCCATTTTTTAAGAGAAAGAGTAGTGAAAGCAGTGGGAACTGGGAAGTGGCAGCTTGCCTAAATCTGTTTTGTTCTTAGAGCAGAGTTTAAGTAGGAAGAAGCATGAATACCAAAGTCTTTATTGGGTGATAAAGTACTTCTCATTGAGAAATTATTCTCTTCTACTAGAAGTCTAGAAGATAGAGACTCACATGGCATAGCATGCATAGAAATTCTAAGGGGACTTTTCAAGTTTTCATGAATTTTCTGACCTACGAGTTTATCGTTAATTCTTGTGCTAACATTATAAATATTCTCTTTTACTAGAAGTCTAGAAGATAGAGACTCACATGGCATAGCATGCATAGAAATTCTAAGGAGACTTTTCAAGTCTTCATGGATTTTCTGACCTACGAGTTTATCGTTAATTCTCGTGCTAACATTATAGAATATTATGCTAAAAACATGAGATATCATAGAGTTTGGGGAGAGTTTCACTTTTGAGAAAGTCTCCTTAACATTTTTCTAGCGTGCATGTATTATAACACGTGAATTGGTTATTATTATTGCATCAAGTATTAATTTATCGTTTATCATAATGTAATATATGTTTTAGTTAAAACTGAAATTATTTTGTTGTGTTCTAGTGTTGTACAATAATTTTTCGCTCAAGAATATGAACAAATTGAACCGGTGAAATATCTTTTGAATGAATTACTTTTTCATGTGTCAAATTACGTAAAGAGTCAATTAGGTCGACTATTAATGCTATACCCTAACAGCTAAATTAATTATATCACGTTCCGATGTTATAGTACCATACGATAAAGTTTCATTTTCGATCGATCTCAACACGTGGAAAGAATTCAATTACTGGTTCGTGAATTAATAATCTTTATTCTAAAGTTGAATAAAGTTGGGTGGAGTATTCTAATCCATTAATTAATTAATGGAATTACATACTTTGTTGGCTTAATTGCTCAATCTCTTTTTGCGCTTGAGTGTCGGCTTTGCTTTAATTGACCACCGAGACAACTTGATGCCCCTTTTGCTGTTCTAAAGGTGGCCGCGTTAACTTGTTTGTGGACAAAAATTACAAAGCCCAAGAACTGCAGAATTTGATTGATTTTTTGGAATTGGATCCTCTTCTAAGCAAAGGTTTGGAATCCTCGTAATTTATTAACTTGAGTCGTTAAATTTTGATCCAATGACTATAATTATTATAATTTTTAGAGGGACCTTTTATTTATAGCCGTTAGATTAAAATTCAACGGCTCGCGTTAATGAATCAGGAGGATCCCGAGCCTTTGCTCGTGAGAGGATCCAATTCCTAATTTTTTTAGGTAAAAAATATGGAATTGAGATTCCCAATTTATATTGAAGATCTCAGCATGGACTATTCTTGCTTGAATTAATTTCTTGTTTCTTGGAAGCATGGCCCATTCTATTATTTAACATATTTCACGTAGGATAATGTTTGGGAGATCAAATTTTTACACTAAAACCAAATAATGTGTCACCAATAAGAAATAAGTACGTTAATCGACATTTAATTCAAACATATATTTAGCATGTCACGTTTGCAAATTTATTGTTTTCTTTGCATTTCTTATGAACTTGCACATGGTGCTTATAAATGCAATTGTGTCTCTTTCCTTTTTCTGTTTGAGAAAATTGAAATTAGAGTTTTTGATTTCGGAAATAAAACATCGTAGTATTAGTACATAAACTTGTCACAATGTAGAGTAATAGTTCTTTCAGTAACTCTTTAGAACTAATCATATATTTTATTTGTTTGTTAAAACCTTTTATTTTGGGCAGAAGTTCTAGCGGTGTTACTCAAAAGCATTGTTGCTTAACAGTGTGATGAGTTCATAAATCATTATTCACGGATTTTTTTATTCAAGAACCAAAGTTGAAGATCCATAACTCCAATTTTCTGTTTTCTTTTTCCCTTCTTCTAATTTACTTTTCAAGCTTCGTGGCAGATTCTTAGGGTTGTGGTTAGTAAGAATTTGAGTGCTTCAAAATTCCAAAAGAAAGAAAAAGGGAAAAAGAAAGGTGGATTGGGATTGTATACTTTGCAGAATGTACAAGTTATTCAACAATTGGTTTGCTTTTAGCATAATATCTAGTCATCGGGCCTTGCAGTTTTAGGAAAGCAAATATGGAGAACTCGTTAATCTTAAGTTCATCTTGAAAGTTCCCTACAAGAAATAGGACGTTGTCAGTTGTGGACTGCTTTCATATTTAGGCACATTTATTGGGAAATGGTGGTTGAATTATCTATTTCTTTTTTAGGAAACGCAAGATAAGCCTAAAGACTATCTTATGATTTGAAGCCTGTGACGGTTCGACATGTATCTTTTTAAAATTTCACAAAATGCTTATGAAGTTAAGAATTATTGCACTATTGACCCCTCTTTCACCCCCAACCGTCTAGTGAATCGTTGTTTTTTGACCTAGAACTCGATGAACTCATTTTTACTAACGTAGGATGCTAACTTGAGTCTACAAAAAACAACTGATAATAATTTCTTCAACGAAATTCCTAACCCTTTTGATATAGGAAGAGATAAAAATGATCCTTTCAACGTCAATTTGGCGTCCTATGGGCAATGGTGATTAACTATCACGCTTTACATTAAAAAGTAGCAGTTCACTTGATAGTCAAGTGAGGCTAATGGAGTAGTAATTTCAAACATTATAAAACTCGTTTGGATGTGCTTTTAAAATGATTGAAAGTGTTTTTGGTGAAAATGTTTTTGAAACCAATTCTTAATAAAAATGCAAGTAAATTATGGAAAAGTACTTAAAGTGCTTGCTGGAAGAAGCACAAGTCATGTGCTTCAAGAAGCACTTTAATTGCTTTTGGAACAAAAAAACATTTTCTCTAAAAGCTCTTTCGGTCATTTTAAAAGCACATACAAACGAGTCATAGTTGTTTTTTTTCATGTTTTAAAAGGTAAGAGACCTCCAAAATTCAAAATTCGAAGAGTGCAAGATATGACTAACACTTAAATCCAAGTAAATTGTTTGCTACAAAGTCTTCTTCTTGCCTTAAAGTCTTGTTACAAATATAAAAAGGTCTTTTTGGCGTCGAGCATTTGGTCGACACGAGCACACCAAGTGTGGAAAACTTGAAAAATGGTTCACAATTTTGGTGCATCGATTTGGAATGGATTAAATAAGTTGTGCCATATTCTGAAAACGACATCTAAACCCTCCTGTATTTAGCCGTGGTAATATATGCGCAGTGTGAATACGACATCACACTTACCACTCTCCCAAGTTCCTCCAAAACCCCAGAGACTGAAAGTGAAAGCATCTTCCATATGGAACCCTAGCAGCATCTCAACAGCTAACGTTCGTCTTCGTGGCCTCCATATTTTTGTTCATGCTACATTGATACCAAGCCAATACGCATGTTGTTCTCCAGATACATCATCGACGATGAACTCACGAGAGGATCAATCATAATGAAACAAGACGAGCCAGGATTCTCCGCAAAAAAACACTAGAACATGTTTGATAACTATTTCACTTTTAGTTTTTAGTTTTGAATTTACATTGTTTGTGTTATGCGGAAAAGTATATGGAAGAAAATAAAAATGAAGAACGAAGGACGAAAATAGTAGTTGGGAGGCGGCCGAAATGAAGTTGGTTATACAAAAACAAAACATAAAAGCGAAAACAAATTATAATTGTTTCTAGTTTCCAATTTTCAGTCGTCAAAACACTTCTTTTTCCAACATATTTTCTCTCTATCTGCAACACAAAAAAACGAAACTAACTCGAAGAGTTTCAAGTTTCAACACTCACTCACTATTGACCCAAAAAAATGAACCTAAATTTAGTTTACACTGTCAAAGGCGGTGATTAGATTCACAAGGATCATGACATTTGATGCATTTTCAAAATCACCAAGGATCATGGCATTTTCTGGTAAGAAAAGACTTTTTTCCTCTTTTTTCAGAGAAATGGTGTTTGACGGAAACGTAACATCCAACAAACAGTAAACTAGCAACTCCAAATTAGGGGAGATTCTAGGTGTAACAGGAGATATATCGCACGAAAAGAGTACAAGACGACAACATATTAATAAGATGCAAGAACTTAATAGTCAACTGAAACAATGAGTTTACAGGGCATCTACAGAGAGCACCAACCAAGTGGAACATACTGTTTTTCAAGTTCAAAACTCAACCCACAGAAAAAACATGCTACGTGTAGAAGACGAGAACCTTTATCTGCATCGGCCCCTGATGCCATTACTGTAGAAGAATCGAACACAACCAAAACAAATACTTCATCCAACATTCTTGAATACTAATATTAGTAAACGAATGCGAGCCTTCATAATGGAAGACTGGCCCCAAAATAAACTAAGAATTGTCGGTTCAAGTCACGAAAGCAATCCGTCTGGAGTGGCTGTCACTGCATCATCTGCCTTCCCTAACCCCGCATCAGCAAAAGATGGGTGCACCGGGTCACACCCCTTTCCTTGCAAGAATGTGGGAGATCAACAGAACCGAAAACTGTACATAAACCCCTCTCCTCCTCCTCCTCCTACATGTCTTTTTAAAGATACCACAACAGAGCATCATAATAAAAGCCCTCCTACATCTCTATTTTTAAAATTCCACAACAGAGCATCAAAATAAGCTCCTAAGTTGAGGAAATATATCTACTCCACCAATTCCCCCTCCTAAACATTAAAAAAAAAATAGGAAAACCATCCCTCGGGATTTGAAGGGATTACAAAGAGAGGCTTGCTTACAAGTTTTTCAAGATAAGCATGGAAATAAGTAAAATATAACATACGACGCTAAACTACTAAACTTACCTGAACCATATATATGCTCTTAAACACCCACTTTATTCGCTTAAGATGGTGCATTTGCTCACAAGTAAAAGCACAAGTAGAAAAGAACCCAATAATTTCGCAATCCAATAGAATGTCTTCTCATTCCTTTTCTTTCTCGAAATTCTGCTTCTCGGTTCTCCACATGGTTTAGCATCAACTCAGCACAGACTCTGAATTCATGTGAGAACCATTTCCCCCATCACCACTGCCAGATGATCCTATGGGCATAGACCGCTGCGTGAAGTCCAACAACAGCTGCCTCTGATGCTCATCAGTGTGAGGAAGGCTCGCACGCAACAGTTCAACTGGCATTTCACGACCAATTGCTCTGGCTGCATCTGAGCCAATAATAGCCACATTCGGAGGGGCCTGCATTAGCAGTGACTGCATTACAGTTTCATATTTATTTACACAGTACTTGGTCAGAAGGCCAAAGAATTCATCAAAGGAGGCCTGCCAAAGTTGCCGATTGGTCATATTGTAGTTGCTTGCAGCATGAGGATCAGTTAAGAGTTCAGTTGCCCTCTCAAGAACTGAATTGAGGATAAGAGAGGCCCCATCTCCTGCGGGGCTTCCAAGGGGGCGAAGCGGGGGTTGCTTTGAGGAACAAACCACTGCTGCAAGACAGGCACTAAGTGCACCAAGGTCCATACCTCGGGCACATGATGAAACAACCCTTGCAAGAATATTTGTAGTTTCTGCAGCCACTGGATCAGAAGGGTAGCTACCAAACAAGAACCTTAAATGACGAAAGACGGCCATACAGACTATTCGCATGAGCTCACCACCGGGAAATAAAAGCTGCAGGTACTTTGCCAGGAGCTTCCGGCCCTTGGGAAGTGAGACTAACCTTAGAAATACAAGATCATCCTTATGAAGCCCAACCGTGGGGCCATTGTTGCCAAGTGGGTCAACTAATTGAAGAGATCCTGCAAGTCCTTCAAGCAAGGCCTGCCGCCGACGCCTCACTTGGGTTCCACCATCTTGGAGTTGATTGAATTGTAGAAAACGATCAATGTCATCCACATCCAGGAGAAGACAAAGCCCATCCTCAATTGCAACCCTAGCAGCAAGCATTGGCTCCTGCTCTAGCGGCTTCTCAAAAACCTTTTGTTCAGTGTTGCCAGGGCTAGATGAATTTGGAGGCTCAACTTCAAGAAGAGGGCGAGGCCTGCGTATTGAGGAGAAGGGGACTCTCCCAAGAGCATCAACCTGGAGAAAAGCATGTGGTTCAGTATTAGCTCGTGCTCGAGGAGGAAGATCCCTTAATTGAGTTGGGCAGAAATGGTGTTTCAACTTGGCCCCAGCAGATTTTCTTGAAAGGCAAAACTGGTGGTAGTAATCATCGACATATGGGTCATTGCTGTGTGTTGCAGCTAGCTGCATTCGGAGTATATTTTCAATTTCATCAGCTGTCATATACTTGGACCTAAATTGTGGCCACCCACCTTCCCTCCTGTGGCTACCTGTATCAAATCCATGTTGAGAAAAACGCATATTCGGTCTAACTTTCTGAACTGATTTTGGCCTTTGATCTCCAAGATCACCCATACCAAGCATTGCTTCAAACTTGCTCACCAAGGGTGGGGATGCAGAAAGATGTGGGTTAAACAGTTGAGACTGCATTACCGACAAATTATTAAATGATGGCTGAACTGGATGATGCAGTCTAGGATCCTGTGGTTGTGACTGTTGCTGATGCATCAATTGTGGAGGCACTAAACCATTCTGATGAGCTAGTTGTTGTTGCAACAAATTGTTCATAAGACCCGGATGATCTCCATAAACACCACTTTGATTGGCCCATTGCTTTTGGGGTCGGCTATTAGAGAGACCAGGGTTAAGCTGAGGCAAATTTCCACCAAAATGCGATACATGAGGTAATCCATTCAGTTGAAGTTGAGAGCTAGAGTAAGGAGATAGGTTTGGTGAAGACAATCCCCCCTGGGGTCCACCAGAAAGATATGGGTTCAGGTGGCTTGCTTGGCGGTTTGGCGAAGCCTGCTGAGGTCTGCCACCTGGAGGTGGATAAGAAGTGAAAGCTGATTTCGGCACCAGAATTGGTTCACTGGAAAAATGTTGATGCTGCTGCTGGTGCTGCTGCAGCTGCTGTTGTTGGGGCTCAGGATATGAAGAAGTTCTATACAAAGGCATCGACTCTGCTGGACGAGCTGAAGAATATGGGTGTGAAGACCATCGTTTCCCATCCTGAGTGCTTTCAGCATCAAGTATCTCTTCATCAATCCAGTTCGGAAAATGCTCCTGTGCCCACTCAGCAGCAGATGAACCTGGAAGAAACATGTTATAATTAGAAGCTTCTATGGACATCAACATATCCAATAAGTCCTCAAGGACACAACAGAGAACTCAAATCTACTAGTCATAATTATTGGACTGCAACTGATTCCAAACACAGCATGCCACTAGCACTTTTCATCAAAGCTTAAACACAAATGAAGAAAAAACTCTCCAACGGATAGAATGATGTGCACGTCAAAACCAAACGGTCAGAGTAAATATTTCACTTCTAGGTTTCGCATCATAATATAACACAGATCCAACCTAAAAGGAACTTCAATATCCTACCTATGGCTATACTTTACAAGGTTTCAGCAGAAACCATGAAATAAGAATAATTGTGGCCGGGTTAGCAGAAACCATTAAATAATAATAATGTTGCTGTGTTATCATAGAAACAAATGAAGGCTTTGCAATCAACTGAAAAGATATTCAGTCTACACAGAACCAGGCTTGAAGCAGGGTTATAGCAACTTAGCAAAAAAAAAAGATAACCAACATTTGCACTCACTTTCTCTGGATCCTCTATCACCAATTACTCCAGCACTCCTAGTTCCACTAACATCCTTGTTTAACTGCAACCAAAACAGTGACTTAGAACACAAAACCCAGAAATACCTCAAGATATAGTAACAACAATGGAAACTTTACGGCTCAAACTTCAAACGGTATGTTGTAAGTTAGCACAGAATTAGAAAGCTTAGATTAATATTAGCAGCCAGATTTCAAATTCTCTACAGAACTTATAACTTCACACAAAAATTTGACCTAAAAAATGTTAGTTCCTATAACCAGGTATGTAAGTAGCCTGTGTTAATTTCATTTGCTGGTTCAAAAGTAAAATACCATGCATTCATGCTTCCTACCAAGCAAAATTTAAAGTCTAACCATAAGCACAACAGAAACAACACATTCAGGAAACATAATTATCCACGACCAGCACGCCCTAACTCACAGTGCAATGAATTTTGCCCTAAACATGCAACTCAAAAAGAATAAACCTATTGATAGAGAAACTGGTTTGGACGAAGAGAAATGCTACACTACAAAAGAAATATCCAAGGTCCACTACAGGAGGTGCATTCCATTCATATTGCTACACTGTTGTTGATCATAAATTCATGGTAAGCTCCAGATAAACAGACTTCACTAATTCTCGTCATGAAACAATTAACCCAAATTACTAGCACACAGTTCACTAAAGTATATATAAAGGCCATATGATACAAAATTGTAACAGTAAATTATGAAATTAATGATTTCTTCGTGTCTCAACATGATTAAATAAAACATCTTAAAAGGGCAGGGCATTCAATCGCAAGAATTGAATGTTTGAGAACAAATGCAAGATGGAGGCATGCCATATTTTCTGAGAAGCAACACACTTTTATTATGTAGAAGAAAAAATGAGCATGCACAGATTAAAAAAAGAAAATATCCCATCATAAGGGTCCCTACATTCAGCTGCGATGGTGTGCATAGAGAACCCAAAATCTAACACCGTCTCCCCAAATTCTCCTAGCAGCCACCTTATGATCTTCAAAATCAATCCTGCCCAACCATAAAACCAAATGAACTGCTAGCCCCATAAGACTTTTGCTTTCTTCCCCCACGCTAAGTTGGTATGACACTTGCAGTTCCATCACCTAAGATTCATCTTTTTATCAGTAGGGCTATACTCCAACCACCCTCAATGAGAGCGCTTCCCATCACCTAAGATTCATCTTTTTATCACTATTGCTATACTCTGTCCACCCTCGATAAGAGCGGTGTTATTGGAACCGTCCAAACTACTCACCCAACCCACCTTTAACCCCTCCCTCCCACAAAAAAAAAAAAGTAACTAATAAATAAATAACAACCACTCTTCATGTTCCATCTTAAGATGCACATAAATTAACAACCAATAATTCTAATCCCTGTTTTACCAAACAAACAACTGACTTGTCATAATGTTTTTAAAAATAAAGAAGAACACTCACTGAAATAAAAACAGGACTTAAAAGATGTTGAACACAGTTTTCCCACATTTTGGTTCCCAACTGAATTGTCAGAATTTTCTGTTTCAAAATGCCCTCACCCATTGTGAAACAGAAAATTAAACAGAATCAAAACACTAATAACTAAACATCAGAACTAGTTTAACCCGCTTCATTTTGATTGAGAGTTTCATACAAAATAATGCATCTTTACTACCTGCATCATTAAGTTTGCAGTAAACTAACCTTTTCAAAGGTTAATGATAGGTCATCAATATCAGATAGAGATATGTCAACCTGCCAATAAGAAAAAAACAGTTAGTTCGACCCATTGCAATTTTTCCTTCTGCCATTTAACAACTACAACAGTCAAAACTTAGAAAGAAAAGAGGGACTTATATATATATATATATATATATATGAGAGGAGGAACGAGGGACAGAGAGTTCGGTCATGCACCAAACAGGTTGCACATGTATACTTAGGGATTATCATAAAAATCAGTAAACAAAAGGTTTAACCTCTTGTCTATTATACAGAAACTCCTCCTCATCAAACCCAACTGGAGCCTCCTCTTCATCTAAACCTCCCAATTCAACTTCCTCAACAGAATCTTTACCAAAAAATGCATACTGCGATGCGTCGAATACCTCTCCTGCATAAAATGAAGAAGTCAAAGTCAAACGAAGAATGAAATGATGCTCCAAATAATTACGTAATGAAGCAGAAAAAAGAACACTTTCCAATAAAGCACCATGCAACTACTTATTCAAGAAGCCAAATAGCTATTGAAAATATTGTATTACTGAGTCTCATACATTGACATAGAGAATTGAAACTTGTATACAACTAATTACATAATTAACCAAGTTAGGGTTTCTTTTTTAAACGAGTAAATATTATGAAGTATGGAGACCTCCGATTGACTGCAGAACATTTTATTTATCTGAAAGACACACCAAAACCATATTTATATTGGCTGCAAAAAAGCGTAGGCGAGCACGAGATTATATTAAACCTTTGTCCAACAATTATTCAAATCCTAAGCTGAACTACAAAGTAGTTAATAACTACATTCAAACAACACGAACAGAACATAGTCCAAACACCAAAGTGAACAACACAGCAATCCAAAAACTGTTCCATTTGGTTTCCAGTAAACAGTATCAAATTCTCCATTAACAATTCACAGTTAAACTTCCCACTTTTACGGTCTGTTTTCTCAGCAGCCAAACAGAACCCAGATCCAAAAACAATACTAAATAATCAAAACGGCTAAGCAAATCATGAAAACCAATAACAGAAGAATCCCAGAAAGCTCAGAGAAACAAACCTGAGGAATTAAGCTGCAATTGGTTGAGATCTTGAGGGATAGAAGAGGCAGCCTCTTGAATACTACCCCTACTTTCAAACCCCTCCATTTCCTACACTATTTCTCCTATATATCCAGTATATATACGTATATATATATATATATAGATATAGATATTCAAATGTAATCAAAGAACGCGAAAACTGAACAGAACCCAGTAAACCCTAAAATTATTCAGGAACCGAATCTCCGAAGCAAAATTTGAATCTAAAAACAGAGGAGCAAAAACCCTTGTAAGCTGAAATCTGTGTGAGGTTTTTCCGCTAAGCTGACGATTGAAAAACTGGTGAGAAGATCTGTACAGCGGTTGGGGTACAAGAATCCACCATGGTTTCGGCCAAGCTGCTGTCTTTGGGTTGGATTTGTGAGACGAAAAAGAACCCTAAGACAGGCAGGCAGGGGATAAAGTTTGAGCCTTTTTTACTAATATTTTGATAGGGATTTTTTCGTTTATTAAAACTGGGAATGGATCGACGGATTTGATAAAATAAAGAGAGGACGGTGAGGTGAAAATATTTTTATATATATTTTTTATTTCTGAAAAAGTGTTAGAAAATACAATAAAATTGAAAAATAAAAGGAGGTTGTAGAAGTTGGTAGTGGAAATGCTTTTTCTTGATTTATATGGGCTAAAGTAGCAAGTTCTCATTTTCTTTCCTCCTCTTCTTTTACATATTATTTTTTTGTCTTATTATCTTTATAAAAAAAACAATATAAAATTTTAACATAGTTAAACCGTACTTTAACCGATTAAATAAGAAAGAGCAGAAGATGAGAGAGATTAGAATAAGAGATAATCCTCGTCCCCTAAAGTATGGGTGATGTGAGATGAAACACTCACCATTGAAAGGATACCCACACTCGAATTAAAGTCATGTTTAGGTATGGGAGTGAATATTAAAATGAATACAATAAAGATAACAATTGATTTGGAATAGAAAATAAAGATGGAATAGAGACAGTTATAACGTGTTGATGAAGTTATTCTATGTCTTTTACGTGCACTTTTGCAGCGTAATAATAATTATTTATTTTAACTTTTATGATAGATACGTAAAAGGTAATATTGTGATTCTGGATTGAAAAAATCAAGTTTAATGCTCCATTGTAATCTTGCATACGAATTTATTTCTATAAACTTTTGTACCATTAATGTTTTCTCATTGACGTTTTTGTTAGAAGTGGGTAAAGAAAAATTGAATTTGAAACTTCAAGTGCAAGATTGAATTTTATTAATTAACTTAGGCACAAATCCCCTTCTCAATCAAATCCATAGCGTCATAAGAAAAGAAAAAAAAAAAAAAAAAAAAAAAAAGCAAGACTTCTTTTATACATGTTGACTTAAAAGCTATCTCTAAAACGTTTCTTTAGAAAACTCTTCAAATATTTTTATACCAAGTTGATGTAGACATTTTATATGAAGTTAACACTTTATTTCTTTTCTAAACAAACGATATTATTTATACTAAGAGAAAGGGGATAATCTAAGCTTCACAATGGGTTATCAATAATTTGGTTCAAATTCGCTTTTGACGATAATCGAACATAAGACCTCTTATTAACAAACGAATAGAAATATCACTAAACCATAGTATGACATATAAAGTTGACACTTTAGTTTAATATAATTCCATTTCTTCTTTGTAAAAATGAAAAGAAAACGCAAAATCAAAATGACAATGTTGTATATGTTAAATTCCATACATGCCGATCTATTTCGGATAATCAAATGTGCCTTACAAGTTAGCCCATACAAGGACAAACTTTTTAGTGTGTTTAGAATACGGAGTCATACTCCACATATAATTATACAACTAGAGTAACACTTGAAAAAAACTTTACACAATTGAAAATCTCTCTCATATAAGGATCTCAAGTGGCGTACCACCTCTTATTCCGAACACACGAAAAAGCTCTCACATAAGGGTTGCAAGTCCACCATGTCACCAATTTAATGAATTTTCATACAATAAATTAGATCGAAGACACAAATTGATATAATTTACACACTTTAGGATGCAATATGAAGGGTAATGATATCCACGCACTTATTTTTACTTCTCACACACCTCTCTCAATTTTTGTCCATCGGATTGATTAAAAAAAGGATCAATGACAAAAAAAAAAATAACAAAGATGTGTAGGAGGTAAAAATGAGTGTGTGAATAGTACTATCTATTTAAAAATCACTCCAAATTCAAAGTGTGTAAAATACAATAAATTTATAGTGGAGTGCTTTTTCGTAAAGAATTTGGATATTTAACAAAAGTTTTGATGTTTTATGATAAAGGTGCTTATAACAGAAGCACTTATGGGTAAACTACCTGTTAGATGGTCAGAAAAAAAAAAAAAAACCTATTACATGGAATGGAATTTAAGATTAGAGACAAACCAATAATCATGTAATAACGTGTTCACTCACCTAAAAATGTTTACAGAAAACCAATCTTACTTTGGACAATATTTAATAAAAAATTTGACAGAATAAAAACATTTCTAAAAAACGCTTTTTACATAGTAGTTTTAAATGAGCCCTAAATACTTGGACAAATTGTTATATAAGGAACAAGTTCTTCACCTTGTTCAAATGAACTACATCCCCAATTGTGTGTATAGAATTTGGGTAATGGTATGGAGACTAAAATTACAAACTAAATGATGTATCACTAATAAGAAATTAGCACGTTTATCAACGTTTAAGTAATAATTCAATCATCAACTTTCATATCATTTAGTTTACAAAACTTAGGGGGTGTATTCAATTGGAATTTTGAGGGATTTTAATTCTTTTAAGAAATCTAGGGATATTTAATCAGGATTTTAAGTGATTCTCTAAATTTTAATGTGTATTTAATTCAGTTTTAAGATCGTTTATTAAAATCATTAGAAATCCTAATGTATTCAATTAGAATTTTAAAGAAGTTTATAACATTCAAAGTGTATTCAATTAGAATTTGAATTTAAAGAAGGGTAAACATCCAAAATAGTCCTTAAGATTTGTATGATCATGATCTCTGAGATTGAAAATTAATATAAATGGTCCCTGAGATTGTCCATCATCCATGATTTTGGTCTTATGTTAAAAACTCTTTGGGCAATTTTCATAACTTTGTAACTCAATTGTTTCTTAATCAAATTCGACCTATAATATATTAAAATAAAGATATGAAAGTGTAGAATAAGATTATACCTATTTGGAAGCCCAATGGTTGTCGGAGATGGCCGGAAAATAGCCTGAAAGGTGATTGGTCCGCACTGGAAAACTCGCTGGAAACTAGGTAAATTTTAAACGTTCATAATTTCTTCAATACTCAACGAAATCGAGTGATTCAAAACGAAAATCATAAATCGTAATTCTTGACGAGACGAAGAGAATGGTACATGTTTCGAAGGCTAACTCGTTGTGGTTTGGTTGGACAACTGCTCAAAAGTGGCTAATCATTTTCCAATTAGCCACTTTCGAGCAGTTTTCCTGCCAAACCACGGCGAGTTAGCAGTCAATAAAGATGTCATTCTCTTCGTCTCGTCGAGATGTATGATTTTCATTTGTGAATTACTAGATTTTGTTGAGTATTGAAGAAGTTACGAACGTTTAAAGTTTACCCAGTTTCCGGCGAGTTTTCCAGTTTCCCTCGGACCAGTTACCTTTCAGGCTATTTTTTGGCAATCTTCGGCAATTATTGAGCTTCCAAATATGTATAATCTCGTTCTACACTTTCTTATCTTTATTTTGATATATTATGGGTCGAATTTGTTTAATAATCGATTAAGTTATGAAACTTTGAAAATTGCCCAAAAAGTTTTTAACAGAAGGACCAAAATCATGGATGGTGGACAATCTCAAGGACCATTTCTATGGATCATGCAAATCTCATGGACTATTTTGGATGTTTACCCTTTGAAGAATTTGAAAAAATTGAGGAATTTGAGGGAATTTGTGAGATTTTGTAGTGTATTTTAAGCATCTACAAATCTTACATCTCCCCATGAGATTTTGAGGGAATTGAATTAAAATTTTACATAGAATATCTATAAATCAGTTAAACTCCATAAAATTTTACATATAATTAGTTGGGTCCTCATCAATTAAAATCTCACAAATTCTCAATTGAATACATCATTAATCTACAAATTTAACATTTCTAGCATTACGCATAGAATTTAGGCAATTGAAGAGGTTTTTTTCTCAAGGAACCCAGCTAATTATTGAAGCTTTGATTTTCTGATTTATGTGCTCTAAAATTTAAATATGAATATTTTCTCAAATTTTTTTAAATAAAGAAATAAAAATAAAAATAAATAAAAAAATTTCCCTGAATACACATTACACACAACACAACGACACACATTTCCCCCGCAAACAGATAAATTGAACACTCTCTCTCTCTTTGTGGTTGCTTCGAAGCTCCAATGGCTCGAACAACACTATGCAGTCAGCTACTTCCATCTCTGTGTTGAATAAGAAGAGTATCCAAGATAACTCTAATGATCCCAAGAAGAAGAAAAATAGAGCACACTCTTAAAGAAAGCTCACAAAACAAACTAATTAGCAAAGCTTTTCTTATTTAGCTCTAGGCTTTGTTTTTCCTTGGATGATTTACAAGGCTTGGGGACTTGGGTATTTATAGCAAACCAAATGAAAGCTACACCACACACTTAATTAAACTAAGATTATTTACTACCACACAAAACACATTAATTGCGCCTATCCTCCATGCTGAGTTGACAACACTTTATCTTGAACACCCATTTGCATGATATGGGTTTCACATCTCTTAGCCTTGCCACTGGATTCCAAGCTTGATTTAGCTCCGCTGTATTGACCTCTTCTCCTAACTTTGAGCCACTCAGGTTCAACTGCTTCTTCTTCTATGGCTACGTTAGCGTATTTAGGATTTGGCTTCCGAATTCTTGTTGACCTCCTTGGTTGTGATTGTGGAGTCGATACTTCCACTTCACTAGGTCTTTCTTCTTCTGGTTGTTGATATACGCCACATTGCCAAGGGTTTTGTGGTACTGCTTGCTCAACATCATCACCATCAAGCGAATCCTCAGACTCATCTGGTCTCGACTGGATTTGAACAGTTTGCTCCCCCATCTTTTGTTGCAGCTTTTCTTCAATCTTTCTTGAATCAGGCAACACCTCTTTTTCTGAAGACCACCAAGAAGATGCTTCATCAAACACCACATCCCGTGAAGTGTAACATCTTCCACTTGTTGGATCACAACATTTCCACCCTTTTCTTTGGTTGTCGTATCCCACAAAGATACATCGGACTGCCTTCTTGTCAAACTTGCTACGTAAATGACTTGGAACAAATACGTAGCACACACAGGCAAATACTCGAAAGTAACTAACTGTAGGTTTCATATCCCACAGTTTCTCAAAGGGTGAGACAAATTCTAACCTTGGTTGAGGAAGCCTGTTGATCACATGAGCTGCAGTTCTCATTGCTTCGGCCCAAAACCTTCCTGGTACATTCTTGGCATGGAGCATACTTCGACATATCTCTACAAGATGCCGGTTCTTTCTTTCTGCTACGCCATTCTGTTGTGGCGTGTTAGCACATGTGAACTGGTGACGTACTCTACATTCTCGTAGATATTGGGAAAACTCATTCGAGGTATATTCTCCTCCATTATCCGTGCGTATGCAACGAATCTTCTTTCCCACTTCTCATTCAACTGTCTTTTTAAACTCTTTAAATTTTGAAAATGTTTCAGATTTTTCTTTCATAAAGAAAACCCACACATACCTGGAGTAGTCATCTATGAACGTCACCATGTATCGCATTCCACTTATCGATGGTTGCTTGACGGGCCCGAACACATCGGAATGGACTAACTCCAACGGTTCTTTTGCTTTAAACTTCGACTCTTCATATGGTAGTTGATGTGCTTTACCATACTGGCATCCTGCACAAACAGTGTTTGTTCGCACGTCAAGTTGAGGAAGCCCCTTAAGCATCGACTTTTTCACCATCACACTTAGCTTGGAATAGCTAACGTGACCTAACCGCATGTGCCATAGATCTGTTGTCTCATTTTTCCTTGTCCTATCTACATATGCAGACTCTGCTGACATCACGTAGACTGACTCCAATCGTCGCCCCTCCATTGTCGGTTTTTCTGAGATTTTTAGATCACGATACACCTTCACATCTCTGGGACCGAACAAGACATAGTGGCCTGATGATATCAATTGAGCCACAGATAGCAAATTTTTCTTCATTCCTGGGACATGATAAACATCTTGAAGTGGCACCTGGTTAGAATTATATCGTGGTGTAACTATCGTCTTACCGATGTGAGCTATCGGTAACCTTGAGTTGTCAGCTGTCACCACCACACGGCTTCCCTTGTACTCAGACAGGTTTTGCAACTTCTGTTTATCACCTGTCATATGATTTGAGCAACCCGAGTCTACGATCCAATCATTATTGTAGTCAATTCGTTTTGGTGTTGTTACCGTGAGAGCTAATTCTTCTTCCTCCGTAGCGAATAATGCTTCAGCATCCCATTCATCTTCACTATTCTCCTTCGAACTGGAAGTAGCAGTATTACTTTCAACAGGCTCTTTCTTGGTCCAGCAATCTTTCGCCATGTGGCCCATCTTCCCGCAGTTGTAACACTCGCCATTGAACTTTCTACTATTACTGTGATTCTTCGAAGCTCCCCCTGGACGAGAGCCTCCATTTCCTTGGTGATTTTTCATCTTGTCACCATCCTTTTTAGATCCACCACCAGTGTACCGCTTGAAGGTGCCTTTGCTTTTGTTGGTGTAGAGTACTACTTTGCTTACTAACGCTTGAAGAACGTTTGTTTTCCCTATCCTTTCTTTGTTAAACCAATACCCCAAGCCCCGTTACAACCCTTAACTTCTATCTTGAGTGTTATGTGCTTCAATTTGTGGAGTTTGAAATTGGTATGAGCATATGGTGTCATTGGTTCTCGCATCTAAGTAGTAGCATTCCATTCATGAGATCATATCTAAACATGCTTATTAACTCCGGAAATTGCATTCTTTGTGATACTTATATGTGAGCATTCGTTTTTATATCCACATCAATTCTCTCACATATAACTAGTATAGGGTGTGTAGTTAGAAAATCTGAGTGAAAATAGAGTGCATATCTTGTAAGGATTGAGGGAATTCTCTAAGGCATGTTACTACATTCAAAACATTGTTTTAATTGGTTAATTGTGAACTAGTATGTAGTGACTATGATTAAGTATGTGCTTAAGTGTTAAATTAACTCAAATCTGTGAGAATGATAATCCTTAACATGTCATGTGCATTGGAAATCCCTAAAGCAAACGTTGGAAGGTTTAGGTTATGTTGGTTTTGTTTTGTTTTATTTCTTTGTTTTGCTCGAGGACTAGCAAAAACTAAGTGTGGGGGAATTTGATAGACGCATATTTATGCGACTTAGTTAACTAGTTTTCTTGCATTTACGTTATTAGTTCTTAGTTATTTTAGTACTTTAAGCCATTTTCGTGTGTTTGTAGGTCCAAAGGGCTAAGGTAGCAAGAAAGTGCATTTTGGTGCATTTTGGAGCAGTTTTGAGCTTGGAATGGATTACATATGATATGAGCAAGATGGATGGACGAATTTGAAGTCAAATGAGGTTAGGAACATGCTAAAAATGTGGTGAAACAAATACAAAGTACAAGAAGGGATAGGTTTCTAGAAGGATTGGCCAAAACTTCACTCAAAAACCTCAATGCCGTGGCTTTTACTTCAAAGCAACCAGAAATTTGAGTGATGATGCAATGCCTAACTCACCATGACATGTGAGTGGATGATGCAATGCTTAGCTAACCATGACATTTGAGTGGATACCTAACCCACCAACATTTTTCACCAACAATTCCCACTCTTTATAGTGCTCACCTACTCAATTCCACCAAAATTTTGTGTTAAACAAGTCCATCCTCTTCCTATAAATACCATGGTAGCAACCTCATTCAAATCATCCAAGAATAAACCATTCTATAAGCCTTTCCTTGCCTCTCCCTACATATCTAAACTTCCCCCATCCATTCCTCCAAATAACCAACCCTTCAACATCATTCCAACCTTGTTGTTGCGGTAAAGAGAAGGAGAAAAGTCCTTGGACGCGCTTGCTATCCAACATGGATCGTTGGAACGTTTAGGTGCTTTCTTTCCTTTGTTTTTCAATGTTTAAATTTGTTTATCTTTGTTTTGTAATAATGAGGAACTAAACCCCCCTTGGCTAGGGGGGGATTCGAAACACATGTCCTTGCTTGCATTATGATTTGATTACTTTTAATTGCGTTTCATAAGTTATGAATTCAATTTACTTATCCGTTCGTATAAAAACTGATTTGTGTATGTTGATTGAGGGTCGACACTTAGTTTGCATGCATGAATTCGATGCTAGAATATAAGGGAGTTTCACCTAATCGTCATGAACTTATATTCACAAGTAGTGAAGGTTGCTAGTCACAATCGCGTTAAGTAAATTCTTGGCATAAGTTTCATGCAATTCATAGTAACGAGTGCCTCGTCAATGCTTATGATTTTCATAGAACTTAATGATTCTTGCTTGTATCTCTATTATGCAATTCATGTAGGGAACTTGTGAGGAATGCTTTGGGTTGTCGTATGCAATCATCCAACTCAATAAAAGTAGGAAAATATGAGGGTTAATTTAAGTGTACCTAATTAACTTGGGGCATTGAGAATTAATAAGTTATTGAAATACAATTGGAAATCGTTTTGTATGCAAGCAAGACATGTGTGGAGAAGAACCCTCTAGCTAAAGCCCATCAAGTTCGTTTTAAAGTTTTAGTTTATTGGTTTTACTTTCACTTAATCAAACTCAAATCCCCCTTTTTCTTTCTTGTTTTTAAGTTCTTTTATTTACATTTTTAACTTTGTTTTTAAGTTTCAAGTGATTTAGCAATCCCTCCTAATCCCCGGCTTAGAACGATACCCTACTTATACTTATACTACAATTGTCAAAAGAGGGTTTAATTTGTGTGTCAAGTAATTCTCACATCAAATTTTGGCGCCGTTGCCGGGGATTAGCAACTTTGCTAATCCCTTTATTTTTGTTTTTGTTTATGTTTATATTGGTGTTTGTGTATTTTACTTTTGATATTTGATTTATTTTTCTTTCTTTGATTTTAGGTACAAATGGAGCAAGACATGGCACTTGCGACCATTCAAGCGTCTAAATGAATTTTCCCTTCCTAAGTGACATCTCAATGGTCCCACTTTCATGAAACCCCCGTCATCACAGACTAGCCCGTATAAGGTACAACCTAAGACGGAACTGAACTATTTTCATCTCGCAATTGGCACAACTCACTGCTCAATTGACTCATAATGCCGAACGGACCACAATGCCAAGTGTCCCTACATTTGATGTGCCCTATGGGCAAGGTTATCAAAGTCCTCAAATTTCTGCAAATGAAGATGTTTGGGGTTATCAAGGCTATGATCAACCAAGCAACAACATGTTTTCCAACGCTTACAATTCGGCTTGGAGAGATCATTCAAATTATATGTGGGAGGAACCTCAACAATTCCAACAAGATGGATATTGGCAGCAAGAGGAGGAGTTCTATTCAAAACCTATGCAATATGCTCAATCAAACTCAGGTTCGTCAATAAATTATAATCAAATTCTTAATGAATTAAATTGTTTGGTGCAGGGCTCACAAAATCAAGCAAAGGAGGCTAAACAAGATACATATTGGCAGCCATATGAGGAGTTCTACACCACACCTATACAACCACCACCGCAACAATTCCAATCAAATTCAAGTATGTCCATGGATAGTGATCAAATTCTTCAAGTACTAACCTCTTTGACGCAGGACC